>QEAR01000027.1:0-243994 GCA_006535965.1 Spizellomyces sp. 'palustris' | reverse complement strand
TATGTATTGCATGTATACTACCCTAGTAGTAGCTAGGCAGCTTTTCCGAACCGGTTGTCGCCGGTTCACTCCCTGGTGCGGTGCTAGTGCCAATACCCACTGGCTCCGCACTAATGCTATCAGAGTTACTGCAATGTTCGCGTATTTCAGTATGTTGATATCGACATACTTGGACTCTAAAGCTTGCTCGATAATGCTTGATCGTTTCCTTAATGTGCGGGCAAAGAGAAACGTTTCTTAAACCGATGATCCAAAGTACCCCAAATCACACACTAAGAAATTACAATTTTGTTTTTTTTCGCCAATGTTGTGAATCACGTGGATGGGAAATCTGACTCCAACCGGATCTTCCAACCGATTTTTTATTGTTTTTTGTAAGTGGTGCAGAGTTGGATGCCATCATCCCTATCCATATTTAAAGGAACTGGCTCAAATGGACGACTTTTTTCTAGCTGATCCCGATGCCAAACGGCCCTCGCAGAACAAGCGCAAACGCGCATTACAAGCCTCCAAAGGTTCCATTCGACGGTCAAGAAGAGAGGAGGAGGAGGACTCTGAGGATGATGTTGGAGCAGGAACCATCGACGACATGGATTTGGAGGGCGACCGGGGACCTGAGGAGGAGGAATCTGGTGAAGAAGACAGCCGTGAGACGGCTGCACAGAAAAGGCTGCGGCTGGCCAAGCGATATCTCGCAAAAGTGAGAGAAGAGGCCGCTGACGTTGGAGAAGTGGACGCTGCCCAGTTGGACCGTGACATCATTGCTAATCGACTACGAGATGAAGCACTCGAAGCAGTTGGAAAGCTTTTTCATGCTATAGCAGACAAGTACGCCAATATCGATCTGGCCGATCCAAGCCGTGTGCGCACATTCAAATCTGGAAAAAACCACCAACTCTCCATTACCTCAGTTGCCATTGCAATACCGTCCATTCACCGCCCAAGCACACCACACCAACCAGCATCACACCGCAAACCAATATACATCTATTCAGCATCAAAGGACGCATCAATAGTCAAATGGAACTTTTGGACAGGCAAAAGGCTCCATTTCATACCTGGCGGACTCAAACCAACAAAAAAGCTGATTGCAGCGTACGGTACGAAAATGCCGGCACAGCATGTCGGTCATAAGGATCATATTCTGTCAATAGCCGCCAGTAGCGATGGGCAGTTTCTGGTATGTATGTGTATACACAGCTGAACAGTCGACGAAGAGTGGAGTGAACGCTCAGTGTTTTCGGTGCACGGGCTGTTCCTCCACCCCACCAAAACATTGGTGGACGGAAAACTCTTCAAAAGGGACTCCGCGCTTTGAGTCTGGATGTTCATCTCTCATTGAACATTCAGAATTGTGCTGCGAAACATTGCAGACGATTTTTTGGATGTGGGAAGACTTTTGTTCTAACCGGACCCTTTTCAATTTCGATAGGCAACTGCTGGACGAGACAAAGCCATTCACATCTGGTCAGTCGGCGAAGATAAGCACCTGGGATCATTTACACAGCACCGTGATGCTGTATCAAGCCTGACGTTCAGGAAAGGTCATAATCAACTGTACTCTGCGTCCTTCGATCGGACAATCAAGCTCTGGAATGTGGACGAAATGTCATACGTCGAAACGTTGTACGGCCACCAGGACCAAATCACATGTATAGACACACTTGCAAGAGAGCGATGTATAACATGCGGAGCGCGTGACCGGACTGTGCGGTTATGGAAGATCATTGAAGAATCACAATTGATATTTCGAGGAGGTGGCAGCGGCACTGTACATGCAGCTGGGGAGGATTTGGTTGTAATGGATGGGGTTCGCAAAGTGCCCAAAGTAGAGAAGCAAGCTAATGCGGCTGGTGGATCACTCGATGCGGTCGCTCTGATTGATGAAGACCTTTTCATTAGTGGAAGCGATACAGGCGCAATTTCACTTTGGACCCCTAATCGAAAAAAGCCACTCTTCACCAAGCTGCGCGCGCATGGCCCCGGTAGCAGAGTGAGAAAGGCCAATCCCGAAGGCGACAATGGCGAGGAAGACAAAGTGGAAGATGTGGACAGTTCCGATGGAAAATGCTGGATTACTGCTTTGGCCACGGTGCGCTATTCAGATCTCTTCGCTTCGGCTGCAGGTGATGGATATATCCGATTATGGAAGCTGGCAAAGGACAAGCGGCGCTTTGCACTTTTAGGAAGCATACCAATGGTGAGTTTCATATTTTTAAGCGAGACATGAACGTAATCAGTTATTCCAATACCTTTCTCTACCAGCCCGGATTTGTAAACTCGCTAGTCTTTTTTGAAGCACCGCCAATGCCCACATCACTGGACAAGGAAGGTGATACAATTGCCACGACAACCTCCAATCCATCGACTGCAGCAACCCGGCTTGCAAGGGCCCGCGCTGCAATAGCCAAGGGCGAACTTACAAACAAACCATTGCAGAAAGACGTACTATATCTGGCTGTGGGACTGGGCCAGGAACATCGGCTGGGCCGTTGGTGGCGTGATAAACGGGCAAAAAACTGTGTAAAGATCATATCACTTGCACCATAACACAATTAAAGTGTCTCAATCTACGGTATATAAAACTGGGAATACGTTCTATGTACATTCTTTGATGAAGAGCGTAGCGCTCATATTTCATCGGCCATTGGTTGCCATGTAACTACCTCTCTGTTACTCTAGACTAGTCGCAATCCGCGGTTGTCTACATGCTCTGCAAGAGCTTACTGATAGCATCCACCCAACGCTGAGCATCGCCTTTCAAAGCCTGCATTACCAGGAAAGCGTTGATTAAATGGATCCGTGGTATAGTCCGCCCTAAAGCTTACCTCCAAATAGTACGTCCGTTTCGGTGTATGGACGAAGAAATGCCGCGTCCCTTTCAGCTCCACTTTGAGCTTCTCTGACCACGGAATCTCACTCTTTGCAATGAGCTTGCCTTCGTCAAAAAATTGAAGGCGCGGTAAATCTGTCAACACCAAACCGCGCTTTTTGGAGAACAATCCTTTTCGCTATTTTCCAAAAAAAAACACTCCAGTGTTAATGGCAATGTTGTGTCGCAGCGACAGATATACTATGGCTTCACCTTGTAAACGGTACCATTCATAATGATGATTTCGGATGGTGATATTATCCGTCTGATTGGCGACGAAGCTTGCTCCTCTAGTTTCTTTGACCGGTCCGGATCCCCGGCAATCTCTGCCTCGGGAACAGTCGGCATTTCTTCGAATGGGTCTCGAATTGCGGCGTCAATATCACCATGAAACTGCCCTGTTCCAGTTGCCAGCCCCTCCATATCGCTTGTTAAATCCTCCATATTGTGATGGGACGTAGCTGGTAAGAAGGGCCTGAGATTTGGGGCGGGTTTTTCATGAAGATTTTCCCAGTCGAAACCATCGAAAAATGGATGCTTTTGGATTTCCTCCAATGACGGTCGTTTACCGGGATCCAGAACAAGGATCCCCCTGACCAGATCCCGTGCAGAATCTGGAAAGCCGTCAGGAAAGGAGTACTCGAGCTTTATTATCTTCTGGAATGTCTGATACTCGTTAGCTCCTTTGAATGGTGGTTTCCCGGCCAAGAGGTGGTATAGAATGCATCCTATCGCCCATATGTCTGAGGCCTTCGAAGCGGCGCGGTCATTCAGTAGCTCTGGAGAACAGTACTCCGCCGTGCCCACGAAGGAATTTCGGGCAGAGGTCTCATCTCGTGACTGCTCGGCATCGTCGGTTTTCGTATCTTTTAAGGGCTTCGCGGTCCCAAAATCTGTAATCTACAAGGTTACGATTTGAGTCCGAGAGGGTTCATTACATCAGAGATGATTGCCGTAAAAAGTTACCTTGACGTGCATCTTTTCGTCCAGCAATATATTCTTTCAGAAATGATATTAAGTCAATTGCGAGTCCCACGGTATATCGATGATTCCATACACGACTTACCTCCGGCTTCAAGTCCCGATGAATGACGTCCATGTTGTGCAGATACATTACACCTGTTATGATCTCCGCAATGTAGAACCTTGCCCCTTCCACCTCAAAAGAGCCCAGCTTTCTTATGTATCCCAAGAGATCGCCATCTTTAGCCAGCTCTAGCACAAAGTAGAGGGAATGCATGTCTTGAAATGTGTAGAACAGCTTGATAATGAAGGGATGGGACAGGCGGTTGAGAACATCCTTTTCGATGTTGACATACTTCACTTTCTTTTCTTTTATGATATGACGCTTATCCAAGACCTTTACAGCGAACTCGCGGCGGGTACCGCTTTCTTTAGCGTATAGAACGGTCGAATAAGATCCTTCTCCTAGGACGCGACCAAAAACAAAGTCCTCAGGTGTCCGTTTCCTGGCAGGGTTGGATGTTGACCGCGCATGCGGGAGGGGACAGGGGTTGCTTGCATTGACGTGGTTTGGTGGAGGCGAGCATTCATCCTTTCCTGATGTTGAGGAACGGTGGGTAATGTCCGTATCACTTTGACCAAGGTGCAACAGTGGAGCCTCGCTGTCTGAAACAGCTGCCATGCGTCGATCTTTGGAAATGGAGAAGGCAACTAGCTCCAGGTGCTCATCCGGTACCACGCGTCCAGGTCGTGCTTTGACCTTCATACGCGCCCCATTGATGGCAGTGAAATGCAATTATATTCTTGTTCTTATTTTCATGGTACTTTTTGAGGGTGGTAATTTCTATCCATTATTCAATATGTTTTAGATATCCTGCTGTAATAAATGGTTCTACATCCGTCCTTCGTAGATAATGCTGGCTATTCTTCACCAAGCGAACGGCTCCGTTCTCTGTCATGACTTCACCGCAATCTTTCAAAACCCTCACTTCCACAAACAAATCTCGTGGTGGAACTAACGCCGCTCCAAGGTCCACTTCCAAAAACTGCCCTCGATATTCGCTCACCAATCCCGTATACCCTACAATAAAGTCAGCCTCACTTGAACTGAGATTACGTCGCAGATCTGCCGGCAGAGCTGCATTACTACTCCCGCTCCCTCCACCCAGTTCCCACAGTGTGTCCAAAATGCGATCTACTCTGTGCCGAGTATATGCAAGAAGGCAGCGTTTTGAACGTCGCAAGGCCAGGTGGTGCATTGTGGCAGCCGCAGTGAGGCCTGTCACTTGTTCTGGCAACGCCTTTTCGCGTTGAGCAAGGATATCTCGTAGGGAGGCTTCAAGATGTCGCATTTCGAGGAGGACATTGCGGACGAGGTCGTCTCGGTATGGGGAAAGGGAAGGTGTTTCGGCTGTGCGCTTGGCGTCTCTAACAAGCTTTAGAGCGTCGTCGCTGTATATAGACATTTAAGAAAGGGGGGCAAGTAAGGCTATAGCAAGTTATTGTCGTGTGTAAACAGGACGACGACAAAACGCATTGTAGATCTCAACTGTTCCCTGCTGTAAATGAGTCAGCTGACTGATGACTGTGCCAGCAAAGTCCGTCTGCCTGGCCTTGCTGAACTGTTTGTTTCGGCAGATCGCCGGACGTGATTCAAGAATTCACCGTCCTTTTTCTTCCTTCGTATCTGATCAGCGCATTTCCTTGCTTTCATTTTCCTGTTTATTCGTCTTCTCTCGATGCTACCGCTCTCCATTGAGTCCGAGTAGCCTCGAACGGAATCCATTTTATTCTTTCGGTTTTTTTTTTGTTTAAGAACTTTCGACATTTGGACAACAACCACACATTTATCTCCCAGAATTCAGTCCGAAAAAACTTCGGTTATTCGGCTACATCCGACGCCAGATGGAGACTTCAGACCCGCGAGCACTGACTGAAAAAACGTCCACATTGCTGCACTGGCAAGCGAAGTTTCAACAACGGCCCTGGAGAACCAGTGTTGCGTATATTCATCCTTTAGAAAAGGATCAGGAGCGTTTATCAAATTGTAGCTTTGACTCAGTACGTGCTCTATATTCTCAACCGAGCGCATAGATCTCACATTGACCGTGACCACTACAGCTGTCCTAAAGGTCGACAGTTTCGTGAGGGGTAGAGCACAATCGGATTACATCCGTTTCTTTGTGGAGGCGCAATTTGGGAAGAGTATACGTATAGGGTGTCGGATATAGCACCGTCATCTATTATGAATTACACGCGATCGGGCGGTCGTGGCCGTGGGCGACAGTTGAATGTTCCGGCTTCAGGTATGCTCATTTCATCTGGCGTATGGGAACGATATGAATTCATGGATATGATACAGGAATAAGTGCTTCCAGCCGCTCCAGGATGCTACTGTCCAACCTTCTGCGAAATGATGGAGACCATACCTATGCAAATCGTATTACAACAGCTGAGCAGCTGTCGTCTCTTTTGGCGTCAACACAGATCCAATCAAGTGCCATCGATCAAAGGACGCTGCTGGATTTGATATATCTAGCGCAACAGGAATTTGAAAAAGTTTTACAGGAGCAACGGTATGCTTTCTCGATTTATGCAGAGATATTCATTTATATTAAACAGGTTTGCACGCAGAGCCCCGTCGGTGTTCAGGCAAGCGTTTTGCCGTGCTGTTGCCACCCTTGGCCGCACCCTTCGTGGAGACATGCCTGTGTTCCTGCATTGGATTTTTGGGCGATTATTATCGCCAAGCACGACCGAAACATCCAAAGACATGGACATGGACACAAAAAGTTGGCTGTTGTTTACCTTGCGCGAGGTACGAAGAAGAGACACAACCCATTACCAGAAGGGTCGATGAAGCTAATTTGTCATTCGCAGTTTCTTGATCTACCAGCGAACGGTCCGTTACAGTCGACTGCGTGGGTTGCTGAACACATAGGATCTATTTTGACAGAATTACAAACGTTCCTGGATGCTATGGAGTCTCCGGTTTATCTGCCAAAGACGCTTGACGTGATCCAGATAATAGCTGAAAAGCACCCGGAAAGCTTTACTAATTCATTCAAGGTATGAAGGCCTGGCCTTTTTCTGTTGACGGTCAAAAGACTAAATAGCCGTGGCGACCAGGATATCGTCGATCTCCTTGTAGGATGGAGCATAGACCCCAACATCCCAAAAAACAATGTTTCGCTAATAGCAGGTGCATCGCGCGATTGTAAAATGCCAACACACATGCAGCGGTTTAAATATTACAATTTGTTCTTTCAGATACCTTCAAAAAGCTATGGCCGTTCTGGCTGCAGCATATCGATTTCAGCCTGGAGCTCGCACGACATTTGATATCCGATATAGAAGGATTGGTGCAAGTGCATTGTAACCCCAGAGCCACTCAAGTTCCACATCCTGATGCCGATATATTAAAAGATCGATCCCATCGCCTTCCTCAGAGCGCGATTACACTTATGAGGTACATAAATATGATAATCAACTGTAGATATGCTTACGCTTACGGGTTGGACGGGCATCGTGCAGATGTTTTCACGCCGTGATGTATGTGATCACCTTCGCAGGATTTCCCAGCTTAAACGCAGAATGCCGGACCCCGCTACCATTCCAAGCGAATGCATATGAAAGCTATCTGTTACTGGTGCAATGGTGCCTAGAGCTCATAGTTGCTGTCGGGCGGAAATATGAAGATCGCGGATGGTTATCACAAGGTTTCCCATACCACAGTTCTTTAGCCTGAGACCATGGGCTGCTAGTATTTATTCATATTTGACCGATTTAGGTTACGGTTTCATTAAGTTCCTGAGTCGAGCGCTTGGAAACAACTTTATGCCCCACCAGCAGATTGCTGTAGAGTGCATAATGCTCGATTGCAGATTACTGGTTGATGAGAACAATGCGTGGGATAGTCCTCTCGTCAAACGAGCTGTCGACGACTGGATAGAGTCAGCAGATGAGGTACTTTTGTATGGGGCCTTATGAATTTTTGCCGATATACTTATCTACCCTGCGGTCGCGTTTTAGATTCTGGCTCTGTGGGAACCGCATATTTCAAACAAGATATTGCCAGCTTTCATGGTGCCGTCCGTTTCACCCTTGCTGAAAGATCTGCGTAGAGCATATCACCGCGATCCATCATTTTTGAGGAAACTCCACAATTGGAGCATCAGAATATTGCAGGCCCTTGAAGCCGAATCGAAAGATGCCTCCCAAACAAATGAGGACAAAGCCGGGAGTTTGGACGAAGTTGTTCTTGAAATGCACGACATTTTCGGGAGGTTGATACCTCTGAATACGAAAGATCATGACAGTGTTCAAGTGGAGGATATGAATGCATCCAGTGGGACGTTCATTCATGCATCTCTCAGTCATGTTCTTTTGGGTTTAGAAAAGCAGCGAGCGACCAGCACATCTTACTGTGAATACGTGTCATCCTTCCTCAAAGAAGATGTGGATGTGCTTATTGATCTACTACTCTGGGATTGTCGATTCCTTGCTGATGCAGCGCAATACACAGCTGGGGGGCTTGATGGCGCCGGTCTTTTAGTATTACTGTCTTCGATGATAGAAAATATGGGTAGGGTTGCTGTCGTCAATAACAGAATCGGATTGGGTACCAAGATTAGAGGTCCTCTACTTCTTTCTGGTTATGCTGTTGCCCGCAGGTATGTAGATGTGCAGTTCAGGTGTTTTGGAGGAATACAACTGAATCTTGTCGCCTGTCAGTCAATCTTTCTTCTCCATGGAAAGCAAAGACCACCGTGTTGATCAAAAAGAGAATCCTCAGGACCGTTCTCTGAGCTATTTCCAAATGCAGCTAAAGTGCATTTTGACGGCCGCTCAATTCCCTGACATTGGCCATGATGAGAAAAAGATTACCATATGCTGGTTCTATGAACTGATGGACAGCATATTGAACGATACCAAATGTCTGGCTGCAAACCCCTTGCTGATCGAGGGGTGCGCGGGACTTGTGCAAGCTTGCGTGGAGGAGTTCCGCTCTCTGCTTGGTAGCGTACGATCCTATGATGATGGTTACTTCTTTGATACACCATCACCACCTCATGCTGATGACCTGTTTCCTCTGCCAGATGTGGAAGCCGATGGGGAAATCCGCGGAGAGTTTGCTCTGGTTTGGAAATCTTGTATCCGATGGACTGACGTATTACGACATTTTGGCTTCCGTAGCGCAATTGAAAGGATTGTGCGGCTTATATTCAATGTTGTGATAGCAAGGTACGGCATGGTCGTGCTCTCCAATACACCGGAATTGAGGTTACTGAGAGGTGCAATACAGGGTGCATGATATTGATAAAGCGGTGGCAGAAAGACATTTTGCCGTCCTTGCCTCCATGCGTCCTATCAGTACTTTGATGGCAAGCAACACGCAGCGTGATTCACATGACGATCCATTTTTACTGGCGAAGGTATAATTGCAATGTACGTTGTTTCTTGCAATTGCTAAATGTGATCTCTTTTAAGATGGAAGTAATGTCGAAGCCACCATCGGGTACTTTCCGATCAAAACATTTCCAATTGGTTGTCACGCAATTGGGCATGGAAGCATATTTCCTGCAATCAGATGAGCCAGGCGTCCCATCAGCTCGGGAACTTGATCATACAGACTGGCTGGAACGATTATTTCATGTCTGCCAATCTGCGACCGTCATGGAGCGATCTGCTGCGCCGACATCTGGTATACATGAGTGTCAATGATTTCATTGCTTGAACCGCTTTTGAGGGACGGCTCCTTCCTAATAAGGTTCTCCTGATGCCGTGCGAATTGATACATGGGAAGATCCTCTCATTTTTTGGGCGCTGTGGGAAAGTGCCCGTTACTGTGTGTTGTCGAGGTTGCGAACACCGCTTGGGTCTCCGGTGCAGGTTGGTGCCGTATCCGTTCCCTGCTTCCTTATTTTGTGCAGCTTTATTGAGATCTCTTGAAGACGTTCGCGAGTATCGAAAGAGTGTTGAAAGATTCCGTCGCAAATTTCGGTCGCCAGGCTCTATGCCCTGGAGATACCAGTGAGCACTCACCAGCAACGTGCGTGTACAAATGTTTAGCGTCTTCGTGTTTCGTGAACTCAGCGGTTTCCAGCCTGATTAGGGACGCTCAACGGCTCCGACATCTTCTCATGCTTATTGATTTACTGGAGATTCAAATCCGCAATGCAGCAGAAGGGACTTACCACGCGTCTCCTGCTTCAACGTTATTTTTTCATACAAACAAACGCACGTGCGACGAGTGGTTCATGAGGATTCGGAAACATTTAGTTGCTGGCGGGAACCTTGCAGGGTCGGCCGCGTTTACCATCAAACATGGCATGGAGGTGCGCAGGAGCAAAGGATATCCAGATGTCGTACGCTGAGGGGCTTACTCGTATGCTACTTATCCTCTGGGGCAGTATCTTGCGGAGCGTTCGGTAACCATTTTGCGACATGACAAAAACGACAAAGCTGCCTTCGCCGCGGATATTGAGAGCGTCGCTGTTGATATTTGTGAGTTCGCGACGTCTCCTTATGTGCGCTGCAATTGTACTCAAGTGACGAGCTTTTGGGGCTCAGGTGATGCGTTGGTCTCTTACAAAGATGCCGATACTCTGTATGGGATTGCTGCATGGTTAGAAAAGGTGATACCCCAACGTTCGGATGAGTTATCGCCAAGTGACGGACAGCCCTGTAAGTTTAAAGAAGGCATCGGTCAAGGAGGTGTGTATGGTCACTGATTTTCTTCGTTTATACTCGTGTAGCTGTAAGGTTGCTCAAAAAGTCCGACGTCCACAACAATGCGGGTGACAGTTCCACATTCTCTTTTACCTGGGCGCGAAATGCTGCAGATATTGCTGAAGTGAGTGAATAGCATGAGGCTTTTGGAAATTCATACGTAGCTGGAGCAAGGAAATTATACTGCAGGGTCGTTACGAAACTGCTATTCCGGAACTTCGTAACAAGTTCCAGGCTTCTATTAAGGAAGGCAAGATATCTTTCACAAAGTCTCTCAGCAGCCTGGTCCAAAATGTGGGTTCTGAAATCTGCGAAATCCCCTTTGTGACATCAATTTACGCTGCCTTTTCATAGATTACGAGCTGCTACCTACAGTTACGTGACTGGGACGGCTTGGCTGAGTGGAACGGCATGCTGAAAACAGTGAACCAAGATGCACGCAATACCGAAGATATGTCGCCGTTCGATCTTGACCATCATCGAACAGCCTTGTCCGCATGGTCCGACGTCACAGGCCCCTACCAAGTTCTCAATTCTGATCGAGGGTTGACTCTGGAGCATTCGTTTGATATTGCCGGAATCCAGCAAGTAGGCCTCCCTCGTGCATACATGGCCAAAGCAGAAGGGCAGCTATGGAAAGCTCTCTCACAGATGAGAGCGGAGGATCTGCCTAATGCCCAAGAGCATTTGGCATCTGCCCATCAGTTATTGCAAGAAATTACAAAGCTTCATACAGAGACTTCGCCACACGCTTTGACGTATTCACTTGTGCAGGTCCAACTCGCTAAATGGATTGAAAATGTAAATCTGTCTGCCAAGAAATCTGACTTAGCGGGGTTATTATCGGAATGCGACGATGACCAAGCTTTAGCTTCTCTGAGATGCCCGGATTTATCGACTTTGAATCTTTTGCACAACATTGTTGCGGCTGTTCTGCAGACTAATTTCACCGCCTTAGAAGGAGCACACTTTGAGATAGCAAATGAAAACCTGCGTTTTACTGTTGGAAGATTAGCACGAAAGAGTGAGAATTATGCTCTTGCTCGCAGAGCTTCGAAGTTATTGGACCACCTGGGCTTTTCCCTTCAGGATCTTAAGTGTCGTTATGATTTTGCCAAATTATTATATGCTGATGGAAAGGCGGTCGATGCGTTGAATACGGTGCTATCCACTTTGGACAAGCTCGGCACTCCCCGTCTGGATCAATTCGGGAATAACGGCCGTGCAGAGTTTAAGGAAGGCAACTCTGCAGTGATGTACTCAAAGCACTTGCTGCTATTATCAAGCTGGATCCAAGCATGGCAACTGAATACTTCAGAATGGCCGGCTGTCGAGAACGCCCTCCGGAGGGCCGATTTTGCCAATGACGTTCGGGCTGCTGCTTCTGAAGAGAAATCACAGGCGGCCTTCGTTGGAAGTATAGCCGAGCGCTGCCTTGTTACAGCGACGGCGCACACCCCGATGTATCCTAAAGCATGGTTGAACTACGGACATTTCTGCTATCATCAAGGCAGGAAAGCTCTTGAGGACATGACAGGAAAGCCATTCAAAGTACTGGAGTTATTCCCGCTCGAAATGAAACATATGTTTGAAGAACTAGCAAGGACTTTTACGCCTCGCGAAGAGAATGTCAAAGTAATACTGATGTTTCCCGTCACTTCTCTGCCGATGTGGGTTTAACCAAGTTCTCCATTGTGCAGGTTATCTTAGAGATTATTTCGCAGGAGCTAGTTGACAGCACAAAACAGAAGCCTCGCGATGACCATCCGCCTTTGAAGGGAGTTCTACGTGCAACCTTCCCAGAGCTCGAAGTTGAGGCAATTGAAAAAATCGGATGCACTATGCGGACCGTAAAGCATAGCGTGCTGGAGCGCTTTTACTCGGCAGCATCGGCTTATTTCAAATTCTTGGATGTTGCGAATGCGGCTCACGTTGCTTCGGTAAGTCTTTGGATATGAACTATAGTCACAGGTCCATTTAATCCTTATGTTAACTATCCGCGTGCTCAGGACGCTGACAATACCACTGCCACTCTTCGCATTCTGCGATTATTTTTAAATATTGGGGCGTACTTCAAGGAGGGCTTCACGCGCATGTTCGAAGCCACCCCTTTGGTACCCTGGGAAAGTGTTCTCCCGCAGCTTTACGCGCGGACTGACCATCCCGAGGCTTTTGTGCGAGATACCATTGCGGACTTGCTTTGTAAGATAGGAAAAACTTCCCCTCACCTGGTAGTTTATCATGCCGTCGTGGAGTCATCAACGGAACAAGCCACATCGGCGGAGACTCATATGCCATGGTCCAAGCGAGTACTCCAAGTATTGAAACAAGGCAGCTCGGAAGGATTGGTAACAGAGGTCCAGCGCATGGTGAACGAACTCAAAAGGATGACTGTGCTATGGGAGGAAATGTGGCTCCACAAGTTACGGCACTTGCATGTTGACGCAATAAATCGGTTGCAGCAGATCGAAAGAGAGGCAAATAGGGTTGAAGCAAGTGTGTCGCTGTCTGAAACGGAGAAGAATACCATCATTTTCGAGTATTATCAGACTATAACGAAACCATTAGTCACCGCTCTGGAAACCCTTCTGCGTACAACAACTTGCTCACCCTCCAGCACACCGCACGAATTCTGGTTTCAAGATACGTACGGGAAGCGCATCAGAGATGCCTTATTGACACTACAGAGCCCGAAAGACCCGACAATGCCTAGAGCTGCATGGACGTCCTTCGAAGAGGTATAGCTATCGTCCGGCTGTAGTGGTAGCCATCTGACTGACTGTAAAATTGCAGATTCACGCTGACCTCACCCGAGAATTGCAACGCAACCGGCTGCTCAAGCTGTCGAACGTCAGCCCGGTCTTGGCAAGGTCGCGTGATTCGATCATCCCTATGCCAGGCATGCCTGTGCAAGACCGTTTAGTCACTATCCAGAGGTTTGATAACGATCTTCACGTTCTACCGACAAAGACAAAGCCAAAAAAGCTGGAATTAATGGGCTCCGATGGTGTGCGGTACGCTTACCTTTTCAAAGGCTTGGAAGACCTCCATTTAGACGAGCGAATACAGCAACTTTTGCGAATAGTCAACCAATTTCTCATGCGAGACAAATCTTCCGCACATCGTGGGTTGCATGCTCGAACATATCCCGTTATTCCCTTCGGACAACGGTTTGGCATGATTAAATGGGTCGATGATGTCATCCCAATGTTTAGTCTGTATAAGCGTTGGCAGCACCGCGAGTACACGGCGAAAATGCTGCAAAGAAAGGAGGGGGACCCACCACCCCCCAAGCCTCACGAACAATATTATTCGAAGATAAGAGCCGGCCTGCAGCGTCATGGGTTGTCAAAAAAGGTCGCACGCCGAAACTGGCCATTAGATGTTATGCGCGAAGCTTTTCAAGAATTGAAGAAAGAGACGCCCACCAATTTGCTAGCCAGGGAACTCTCCGGATCATCTGCCACCCCCGCGGATTGGTGGCGGAAAACCAAGTCTTTTGTGCGATCAGTTGCCGTTATGTCTGTCATCGGCTACGTCATCGGCCTCGGAGATCGTCATCTTGATAACATACTACTAGATCCCGCAACTGGGGAAGTCATTCACATTGATTATAATGTTTGCTTCGAAAATGGACGCAAGTTACGGGTGCCTGAAACCGTACCGTTCAGATTAACTCAGAATATCTATGGAGCATTTGGCGTCACGGGGGTGGATGGGGTATTCAAGATCGCTTGCGAAAACACTATGCGTGTCATGCGTGAGAACCATAAAACGCTATTGACGCTGCTTGAAGCCTTTGTGTATGATCCTTTGGTGGACTGGACGAAGGATCAAGCCGGTGATCTAAGTAAGCAAACACTTGAGGTAAACGTGAACATCGGTCTCCTCTGTTCTCGGATTGGTAAGTGCCGCCATTGTTGGGAGGGCGATAAGTTTATGTTGCTCATAGATGAGGTCCCGTGTAGCGGAGAAACGAGAACCAATCGGGAAATATATGCATGCGTTCCTATCCACTTGTGTTAGTAATGGAGACGACCACACATCTAAGGGGATCCAAGAATCCATTGCCATGCAGGCCATCACAAACAGGCGCAGCGGCCAAGAGGAAAAAATGACTCATGTTAACGATAAAGACAAAGAAGCTTCCTTACGCGATGCGTTACAAAAGCGCTACGTCGACTGCGAGGGCTGGATTGCACGACACTCCGCGGCCTTACTCACATTGAAGGTGAGGCTTCAGTAAAGCAACATACGAAGAGTCCTGTGCAAATTCTCAATCAGATCGTATCATTATTTAGGGACCTTACGTGCAGAGATGTGCCGCTGATGTTCTGAATGTCGACCCTGCCAATGTTTTTCCTCCATTTGCCCCTACAACCTACGTCTTAGGCGCGAATGAAGGCCATATAATGCGCTGCGTGGAAGTTGACCAGGAGATATTCCGCGTAACTGCTGAACGGGCAACCTGTTATCAACTCATTGTGAAGCATTTGCAGATGTATCAAGTCCTTGCCGCTCCTGTAGCGGACCTCCTGTTGAACCAGGATTACTTCTTGAAGTGGAAGGGCATTCTGCAGACACTGATCTCCACGGAGCTTAGTCAAACCGCGATTCAGAGAGTTCTTCCTTCGAATTCGGATGTGACTCGTACTGAACATACTAGGAAAGCCGCGCTTGAGGCTATCATGAAAACAACATGTCTAGCAAAGGAGGAAGAATATATGAAATGCAGCGCCGCAGTTACCGCAGTACCTCTTGAACCAGAAACGGCAGGTCAAGAACTCGGCACTCTCCTCTCAAACATACCCGCGTCAAAAAAGCCCAGTGTTTTAATTCAGTGCGCAATGCTGGATACTCTGGCGCATTTCGGCCATCTACTCTATGTGCTTATCAAGGATCCACTGAAAGGCGAAACAATGTTTTCAAACGACAGCTTTGGAATCCAGCGAATATCGCAAAGATCCCCCCATGTGTTCGGCAGGTACCCGTTTGAGCCGGACAATCTTCATGAGGTGCATTCCATAGCGTCTTCGGCAGTTGTCGCCATCGAGGTATTAAATGGTAAGTTGTCACCATTGAGCGCTTCGATCAGTGGTAATAATTTTTAATCAATCACCACTAGAATCGGCCCAGAAATCTGGCGACATGACGGATTCTGAGTCTCTTCATGTTCTTCAGAATTTCGTCGATCTGTTGGAATGCATCAAAGCCATGCAATGGCACGTCACCGACGTTCTTGTTCCTGAAGTCATTCTGATCTTAGCCCAAAAGGAAGACCCTTCCACTCAAAGCCTCCTGACTGATTTGGAAGCGCTTTGTTCAGTTGTCGACAATACACACGACCAGAGCTCGGAAGCATTCCAAACCGTCGCGGCGAAATTGGTAAGTATTCGAGCTTCGGCAGGAAGCATACTTTATCTGACGCAAATGTAAGGGTGCGGAGTTTCCGGCGCTGTGCGCAGAATATGGTTCGCAACCGCCTGCCGGTGCCCAGGCGATCCTGTCATCTTTCAATCATTTTTTTACACCGATAATAAACGGAATGCGCCATCTTCCTGGTCAGAAGGGTACCAATGAAGCACAGATAATTCATAACGCCCTCATGGTGCAACAGATACTGGTACGGGTCATCTATCGTTATCTGACAGTCGCGAATTTCGCAACTCACTGGCCGAATAGTCCATTTTGCACATATTGCAGGCTTCCCAACGTTACTACGAACAGGCTGAAATGGAAACTGACGATCCATCCAATGAATGGATTGCCAATTTCGATTTTTGCGAAATTATGCGGGAGAGCGAGCATTTTACAACTGCGACTGCGACATTGAAGCGGTATCTCGATATCTGCATCAGAGAAATATGCATGAAGCCTATGGCAAAGCTGTTTAACAAAAGCATCAAGCGCGTTGGTGGGACCTTGGGAACCGAGCGTGCACACGACCAAGAGAAATCCGGCCGTGCACTGATCGGAATACCCTTTGTTGACCAAGCACACGCTCTGATCAATGCTCACGTTCCCTTGGATGGGGAGCTTCGTCAGCAATTAGGAGCGCTCCAAGGTTTTCTTTCCCGTGATGTTGAGCGACGTGTCCAAATGGACATCAGCCAAAAAGTAACTGACAGCGGCAATTATTTCATTCTGTGCATTATATAATCTTGTAATCCTAACTTCATAGGGGATCGTCCATCTTCGACGATTTGAGGCCCGACTACAGCAGCGTAAACTGGCGTTAACTCGGTACCAGCTAGTGCACGAATCGGCCTTGACGTACCCTATCCGACATGGTGCGACTCAGGAACCCGTACCCATAGAGACTCCTCGGCTGCAGGTACTGTGCAGTGACCACAGTTACTCGTTATAAGTGGTGTTAACGGCTAGATATCGTAGTTCATTGAAAGTCTCAAAAGGGACATACCCCTTTTATTGCAGCTCTGTAGTGATTTGCGCGCACTTGAAGGAGCCTGCCAGATTTTGGAGTCTGAGCTCGCGCCACTTCTCGCTTGGTCCTCCGCAGATTCTTCCAAAGAACATACAATTAGCGCGTTCGCAGACGCCTGCCGTACGCGTCATGCTCAAATTATGATGGAGACCCAGCGGGTGAGTGGGGTGACTCAAAGGATTCGGTGATAATCGTCTTAATCTGTGCTATAACTAGATTCAAGACATTATCGAACTCTGTGACACCCTTGTTCACTTTGAAACATTTCGCGGTCCTGGTGGAAGGATGCAGTCGATGGAAAAAGATACGTTAGAACTGGTGGAAGCACTTGAACAAGTGGTGAACAGGCCGAAATACACTGAGGTCGTGAAAGCGAATTCGGGTGTGAGTGAAGATGAGCAAGTTTTTATACAGGTACTTGATTCGAACAGTCAATTTCACACCAGTAAATTGTAAAACATTACATTTGTTTAGGAGAAACTACGAGTAGTATATGATGCCTATCAAAATTGTGACAGAGGACTTGAGGACATTCACAAGATCATGAAGAATCTACACAAAGCGTCCGCAGTTCTTCCTTCTGCGAAGAACATGACAGCCGAGATACAGGTAGGTGTTGAGAGACCATGCAAAATATTGAGCTCGTCCTCACACATCTGGTAGGAGTATCTGAGCCAATGGAGCCATTGCGGTCAGAAAATAAAGGGTCTTCAAGTGGTTTCTCGGACCCCGCCCGACAGGACTTCCCTGGTATCAACGTGTCGACGCCTGGCCCGAATGGAAATGGAACTCATTCCTTTCTCTGATGTGCAGGAGAAAATACTGAACAATATTCACTTGGAAGTCGCGAGGTGCATCAAGATCCTCTTCTCCTTCAGCTCACTAAAGCCGCTAGAGATCGCCCCAGAGACTGAAAGAGAGGAGCTGGCTCAGAGTCCATTGCAATCTCCCGCCGAAGAGAAACTACCTGAGTCCCTTCATTCGCACCCATCAGAATGGCCGGCTTTGCAACCACACCAGCCAATGGTCGTTCATGAGAGTGAAGACCCGCTCATGCTGGAGGATATGGTCGCTAACGATATGCCTTCCCCGGATCAACCACAAGTGGTTGCGACCGTGGAAGAGAGTCGGCGCACCGAGGGAACTTCACTGCACCATTTCCAGCAAGATGGCGTCGTTGGGGTAGACATGAAGATTACGGAGGCACTTGCACAGACTGGTCGTGAGAGAGAACATGTTCCACAAGGTGGGAACTTATTTTTCCAAGGCGGGAATCTTATTTTCCACTGACATAATTGAGGTTAGGGGAAGAACGAAATGCGTATGCGATTCATGTTCTGCGCCGCGTAAAAGCGAAGTTGAGCGGACGCGATGCTATCGATCAGGGCAAGATGACAGTACCCGAACAGGTGAGCAGCGATGGATATGTCCGTAAGGCTGAGCTGTCCTGACCTCTTTTCAAGGTGGACATGATACTGGAAGAAGCGACCAATATCGATAACCTGGCCGCCATGTACGAAGGTTGGATGTCGTGGTTCTAATCTTGCCACAACATAGTCACAACTGATCGAATGCGCCGCGCAAGTAATCTAAGATACTGGTCCAGCAAGGGGGGCTCATGCCTATTGCTGGTTGCCGAAAACCAGTATTTGGATTTCCGAGTCTCGACGAGGCTCATCCTGCATTGCAGCGCTCCCGGGACAGCGGGTTGGGATCTGGCCGTCTTTCCGACCAATGATTGTGTAACTTGAAGCTACATTCGCCCTTTTGCGTAATTGTGTTGCGCGTCAGACAGATTGACCTCCATAAATGTACCTCTGGTGTCACTTCTCCCGTCGATACTTTTAATATTTTTGAATGGCTCGGGGATAAATCTTGGTAGTCCAGTAGCGCACCTCTGGTTGCCCAACATGCCAACGTACCCAGACCTAGCGATGAGCTTCGTTTCATAGTCTATCATCTGCGCCAATGGACGATGAATACACGTGAAAATCGCGAGACTAAGCCATGGAGGATAGACTGAAAACAAGTGGGAAGGACTGATTAAGAGTTTTGTATTTAGAGGATTTTAAAACTGTCCGCCAACTTCTTGCTGCACTCATACTTCTATTGCTCAATTGCGAATATGATGAATTGGCGTATCGCGATCAGCAGTATCGGGTGGAAACCGCATTGATTTGTTCCGCCCTACGTAGCCTGTAGAAGTTAGCGCCCGGAATGCAGGCTCTGCACAACAAGGATTCGCATATTCGCTTCAAGGTGCGCTTTTTGCGGTATGTACGGGCCTCTGGTCAAGGTGCTCTCAATCTAGCGCTATGGAACCTGACAGGTTGCCCCACTTTTATAAATGATCTATGAATGATCAAAGATTCTGCTGTGCGTAGAATGAATGTCTACGAACCCCGCTTACTAAATGTATCTGCGGTTTAACTATGAACGATCGAGCACACGCACGATCATGCAACCAAAATACCACTTTTTGTGGAGACTCTCGCTTTTTCCAGAGTCTGATTAGCAATTGGACGCACTTGTGTGGTTGTAGCCAAAAAACACGCGCCCTGCAAGGCAACCGCGACCGCCACTGCCCTTTCACTAGACATCGCCTGAATCCCGCAACAAAACTTCCAATTGTTACAAAACCGTTTTCATTCAACGTAATGGTTCGTTTAACCCTCATAGCCGCTGCCGTGACTGCTGCACTGGCAGTTCTTAGCCCTGTCTCGGGAAGCGCGGATGGGAAAGACGCTGCGGAAATGCCTCGCAAGTGCCCTATCAGCGAGAAGGTATCAGCCCATTATTCGCAAAGCCGATTTTAACGGTTGTCATTCTAATCATCTTGTAAATTCATTCATAGTGCCCTTATTATGAGGTAACTGGTTGGAGTACACCGTGTATTGTCAGCAAACCGCTGATCTCGGCCTTACATCTGCGCAATATAGCATGCAAAAGATACTGGCATGATAAAGTCAAGCGACGACAAGACAGCAACGAAAGGCTGTCCCTTGAAAGAAAAGGGCTGCCCGTACTATGACAAGCACAAGGGTGACCACAATCTCGTTGATGCCCTTGTAACCGAGAATGACGATTGTCCCCTGGCTTCGAAGTGCAAATTCTACCAGGTGTGTATTTTGACTGTCCAAAGTCTCATGATGAACTACTGATAAGGTATGTAGGATGTGAAAGACGGGACTGCCTCTGCCGTGAACTTCAACAAGTCCGACTGTCCCCTTGCGCACAAATGCCCTTACTATGAGGAACTGAAGAAGAATGGCTCTACCACCGCAACCGATTGTCCAGTTCTCCACGCTTGTCCTCACTTCAGCAAAAAAGATTTGGAAACACAGCCGCACGTAGGGGGTCATCCCCATGGTCACGCGCATAAAGGTCATGAATGTCCGTTCATCGCAAAGAAGAAGGCCGAAGAGGCCCTGGAAGCAGAGAAGGTGCATGCCAAGGAGGAATTGTGAGCTTACGCAAGGCTTTACGATCGGACTGTTGCGCTCAAGTAACCTGTATAACATATATTACGTCCAAACTTGATGTGACGTGAGAAAATAAACGTCTATTTCTGCTTTGGTTGCACTTTCAATGAAAAGTCAATATGTGGAACGCTTTGTGATAGAGATCCAAAACTAAGAACGTCGACACCTGTGCAGGAATTAACCGATTAGTGGTCAATGAATGCGGTCTTTGCAGCCTTAGTAGCTTCACATACCTTCACCAAAGTATGACGAAACATTTTCCTCAGTCAGTCCGCCACTGCCTTCGATCAAGAACATCCTCTTTCCTGCGTACCGATCCTTTAATTTCTTCGCCGTTGAGACGAGACCATTGCCATCGAAATTATCCAACATGATGATGTCGGCACCCGCTTCTATAGCCTCATCTGCCTCCGCCTCAGTGCGACATTCCACTTCTATTTTCAGCGCAAAGCCACCTGTTGACCGCGCCGCCCGTACCGCATTCGTGATAGAGCCTTCAAACCAGGATGAGAAAATGAGGATGGGTGCTATTCGTCACCGATTTACGTCACCCATACCAGTAGCCCAGACATGGTTGTCCTTTAACATAATCATTGAGGACAAATCCACGCGGTGTGTATCCACACCCCCGACAAGCATAGCGTACTTTTCAACAATTCGAAAGCCAGGCGTGGTCTTTCGAGTGCCAGCGATGACTCCCTTCCAATTGTGCTTATCTTTCAGCTCCCGAAGTCGTCGTGCTCTGGGGACATCGTCAACGCTAGGCCTCATTCAAAGCTTAAGCATCTCACTGGGCTTACCGTGTAGCAATACCACTTGCACGCGCAAGCATGTTTAAAGCCGGCCTCTCACCCAACAATAAATTACGGGCATGACCATACACTTTTGCCACCTCTTTTCGGCCATGATCACCCGGATTGAAGAACTCCCCCTCCTTTAGAAACCATTCAACCCTGCAACACTAAATGGTCAGCGAGCCTGCAAGCTGTCTGCAGTATGTGGAGAGCTTTCTAACCTGCAATCTACTTGACGGAACACTTCGTCGAAAAATGGTACCCCTGCGAGCACTCCCTAAAGCGAAATGTTTTGACGTCAACATTGTCCAAATGTCATTTGTTACCAAGACCGTCGAACAAACCGGGGCTTTCCCGTACAAAGTGGCAACTTGATCCGTCTCACCGACGACAAAGCCCCCGTAGTCGAAAGAAGGCGTGTCCTCGTCTAACCATGAGGAAACCGTCTTTTTCCAGTTCGTCGGAAGGAGATGGCTCAAGTCTCCGAATGTGCTTGGTTGTGCCATGGTAGAGAATGATAGATGTAAACTCTTTTAAGATCCTGCTGGTGTGCCCCATAGACCTGGCCGTGCTCACGTGAGCTACTGGTGTGTGACACCGTGTACGTGACGCTGATGCCAGCTCACCGATGGTGGCTCAGCCAGGTTCACCCTTCACATCTCACTGGATTGATCAACTTTGGACGCGAACCACAACTTGAAATCCAAAATAATGACGAGCGTCGAGCAGAAAATTGCCGCGAACGGGACATTGTATGCTCTCTTGGACTCACTCACCTGTGGAGAGGTGATTAAAGATCAAGATCCAGCTGCGAATAAGCTTGGGGCACGACCTCAACATCCTCTATGCCTTGATAGCGAGCTGTCTGTAAGCGAAGGTGTATAGCACTTTCCTTAACTGGCGCATGCATGGCTGGAAACCGTGGCTGATGCGCTGTATTCTATCTAGGATGCGAAGCACTTGCTGCCAATAGAATAACTTCCGCGCCAGTGTACGACGCAAATAAGGGAGGTTTCATTGGGATGCTGGACTACCGGGACCTTGTTGCCTTCGTTCTGTCTGTCCTACATAAGGTGCCAAAAGACCCAAGTCCCGTAGATGTCAGCATGGTATGGTGATGGTAAACTGTGGCGAAAATCCATAGATAAGTCCTAAAATTTTGGACGTCCCATGGAGCAGGATGTCACGGATATCGTAAAGCGCGCTCTAGTAAACAAAAGCGAGGTCCCAATCAAACTTGTCAGCAATTTGTCTCACTCGAATCCTCTTATTCCCGTGCAAGCCTCAGCTTCCATCCGCGTCGCTGTAGAGGAATTTGTGCGAAATCATGTTCATCGCGTAGTTGTGCTGCAACCGGAAAACGACACTACCCACTTTGCTGGGATTCTCTCTCAGTCCGCTGTGGCTGCTTTGGTTGCATCGCGCGTGGGAAAATTGGCCGGTGCTGCTGATCCGACCGCCAAATCGATGTGGGCGACGGGAAATAAGACATTACAAGAACTGGGCCTAGTGGGGAAGGACATCATATCAGTGATTCCGGATGACACAGTGAGTATTTTATAGCGTAAATTGACCGGAATCTGGACAGGAGTTGATGCCACTTTCCCAGGTCTTAGAAGCGCTGTATATGATGCACGAAAACAAGATATCGTCTGTAGCAATCACCGAGCGCACAGAGCAGGGAGATAACGTATGCGAGACGTAAAGAATCCTTGCGCTGCTAAATGACATTTGTACTGACCATTCGACTATCGAAAAGCAGCTGGTGGGATCCATAAGCATGACAGATATCAAAGCTATACTTGCCGATCGGAAAGGTTGGAGGCGTCTCTACGAACGAGCGTTTGACTTTTTTACAAGCATGCGCTTTGAGCAGGGGCTCGAGGCGGGTGGAGATGACCGCGTGCCCACATTTACAGTCCATCCTGAAACGACTCTCATTGCGACAATTGAGAAGATGGCAGCTACCCGCGGACATCGTGTCTGGGTCGTGGAGGGAAGTCGCGCAGTGGGTGTGGTTAGTCTATCGGATATTATGCCCCTTCTGCTAAAGTGATTGATGCAAAAGAGAAAAGGATTTTTGGAACGGTCCCGATTATCTTGATACTGTACAATATATACGCCCCATCCCTCCCCCTCGTTAATCAAGCTCATAAAGTATGTTTCTCTCTGTGAAAGGTTTCTTATCAGCATCCGACCGCCGGAAATATTTTCAAGACAAGACAACTCACTGGACAATCACTCTCCTATCGTATCGCGACACTCGGACCTAAAATTTGGTGAATGCCAAAGCGGACGTGAATACAGCATACCAACGTCAATCTTACCTCAGCAGGAGCTTTTAATCGAGGAGTCATTTCTGCTGAATATTTGGAATACACGCTCTGACTTCCATTCGAATATCCATAGGGATTTGTTGGTAGTTGTGCGGGCTAGATGAGAAAGATTAGTAGGCATCTTGCTCCAGTACAGAAAGTGCCAATCTACCAACCTGGCTGACCCGGCGCTGATAGATAGCTTGAAGTTGGGGACCTATTGCTGTTGCGTCTGCCCTAGTACTCTCTACCCGAACCAAAATCTGTTAGAGGTGTTTACGATTTGTAGCGTCAGCTCCGCCAGCATACTTGTCCGGCTGGGAGGAGTCGCGTAAGGGAAAGGTACGTTAACCACGAGGCTCGGCAAAGGGTCATCGGGCCGAGGGGCAAAGACCTCAGCTGCTGTGGGCGCACGCTCTGTACAAGCTAGAATATCGTACGGTCTGGCGTTGCTGGAAGTCATCGCGGGTGATCCCAAGGACGGTTGACTGGGTTAGATCTGGCGCACCTGCTCCCTGTGGCGTAGCCATGTTCCATATTATCATCAGGGCTTTTCGAGTTCGATTACTGGATATCGGCACAATGTCCTTTCCTCGGCGTGTGGTGGTAACGGGTCTTGGGTTAGTGACGCCTTTAGGCACAGGGGTGAACCATGTGTGGTCTGGATTGCTTGCGGGAAGATCAGGAATCACTTCTCTTAAGGGAGTCAAGCATCAAGGTACCGGTCGGGGATACGAGGACATACCCTCGCAGGTTGCTGCCCTTGTCCCGCGAGGTAATAAAGATGGCGAGTTCGATGTGGACAAGTGGGTGAAGAAAGGGGTAGGTCAGCGAAGCTTATAGGAGGCATGTTGTTAGAAAGACTCTGATAATAGAGAGCGAGACAAATCGGACTCACTGACGACCTCGCGTGTGATCTTACCTTAAAATTCTGTCTGAGTAGGTGCTCACTTTTCATATATCGCTATATGCATTAATAGGATGTGCGAAATATGGCGCCTTTTATGCATTACGCGTTGTCAGCGGCGCAACAAGCTATAATTGACTCTGGTTGGCTTCCTACAACTGAACCGGAGAAGCAGCGCACGGTATGATTTTGCTCGATCAATTGCTTGCGGATGTAATACTAACTGTGGGAAGGTGATTTCAGGGCGTCTGTTTTGGGTCGGGCATTGGCTGTTTGGACGAGATGGAGTCTACTGCAATATCTTTCGCTGAAAATGTAATTATGAATCACACTCCATTGTATCCACAAATATTGAACTGAGATACGAATAGGGAATGAGAAGAATTTCTCCTTATTTTGTGCCAAAGATCCTCATCAATTTGGCAGCGGGGCATATTAGTATGCGATATGGCCTTCAGGTTGCAGCGTTCTATTGGACCCGTCGTCATCATCACCGACTGAGCTTTGTTTGCTGTTTGAAAAGGGTCCTAACCACGCCGCATCAACAGCTTGTACCACCGGAGCCCATTCAATCGGAGATGCCATGCGATTTATCCAGTTCGGGGATGCGGACGTGATGGTGGCTGGTGGTTCGGAGGCCAGTGTGTCACCTTTAGCGATGGCAGGATTTGCAAAGTAAGTGGCGTTCTGACTCTTAGGCTGCATGCCGGCAGCCCTCAGTGCATCTGACCTCTGCTAGAGCGCGGGCGCTGTGCACAAAGTTCAACGATGATCCGGAGGCCTCATCGCGGCCGTTTGATCGAGATCGCGACGGATTCGTCATAGGGGAAGGTGCTGGATGCATGGTGCTAGAGGAATATGAACATGCAAAGTGTCGGGGAGCCCGAATATATGCTGAACTCCGCGGATACGGGTTGTCCAGTGACGCACATCATATAACTGCACCCCCTGATGACGGCCGAGGAGCTGCCAGATCAATGCAACGCGCGCTTGAGATTGGCGGACTGAGAGTGGAGGAAGTTGCTTATATCAATGCACATGCTACAAGTACTGGATTAGGTAGCATCCCTGTCTGATTGTGGCTGCAGCATGGTTGCAATCTGAGAACCCTACTGTAGGTGATTTATCGGAAACTCGAGCGATAAAAACGGTCTTTGATGACTGCTCGCATAAAGTGGCTGTCTCCTCGACAAAGGGTGCGATTGGACATCTCCTCGGAGCTGCCGGCGCTGTGGAGGCGATTTTCACCGTGTTGGCAATTGTTAATGTAAATCCGATTTGCGTATCACCTTGAGTTATGGCACATGACTGATTCTGTATACCTAGGATGCCCTACCACCGACGCTAAACCTTCACAACCCATATCCGCGCGAGGAATTCTCATTGGATTATGTTCCACTCGTAGCAAGAGACATGAAGGGAACCAACGGCGGGAAGGGAGTATTCGCAGCTCTTACAAATAGCTTTGGATTTGGAGGAACAAACGCAAGTCTACTGTTTGCCAAGGTGTGAGGCTATTAATGAAGGCTGTACCATGTGTATGCAGAGCCCTGTTGTACGCTTATAACGTTCGAATGATATTCAACGTTTATCCCACTTCACCTTGATACCCATGAATATGGTTATTATGCTGTATCATGTATTCCTTGTAACTTACCAGGCGGCGGAACTAGACACATATATACCCCAGTCAGTACCCCAAACCGAGTGTAACCAGCAAATATATTAGTCAATGCCGTCCATACTTCTGTGCAATACCTTCTCACCATCCCATGTGCTACACCCTTTGAGCCTATCCGTAACTTTTGAAAAGGCTGGCTTTCATTCATGAAAATTGATGGATACCTTCGTTGGCTACATATACCACGGCAGCATCTTGTACCAGCCTCCAAGACCTAGCGACTGATTGCTGGTCCACCATCGCGTGGCTAAGCCCAGAATTTAGCCGAAGGGACTACTACCTCATTGGGTCACACCAACGAGTTACATCAACGACCATGTTGCTGCCGTATCATCGTGTGAGCTTTGGCCGGACGGTCCAGCGAGGCCACCGTCACATTTCGCTTCGAACAATATCTGGATTGCAGCGAGTAGGTATCGACACGAGTTGCCGGAAAATTCAGCTGCGGTTTACATTTCTTGGTGTCCCCTTCTAGGCAGATCTCGTCCGCGATTCTGCATACATTGGAGGGAGATGGACAGTTGCTGAGAGTGGTGCCAGCCACAATGTTGTCGGTAAGTTTTCACTGATATTGTTACGGTGTTCAGCATGGCCAACCATTGGTCTCTTTGTAGATCCTGCCAATCTACAAATTGTCGCAACGGTACCTGATATGTCCTCAAACGATGCTAAAGTTGCTATCAAAGATGCACAGAAGGCACAAGCGGAATGGAAGAGAACAACGGCTAGGGTGAGCAGATGTCTAACATGTGGAGATAAGGGTCATGTTGATTGACGTGTGGAGCTAGCAACGGGCAACCATCTTACGAAAGTGGTTCGATCTCTTACATGCAAATCGAGACGATCTGGGTAACGGATCAATACTATATGATAATTATATGGGGTGGATGCTCACCAGGAAAATGTTTTGCAGCAACAATCATGACAACTGAGTGCGGAAAGCCTCTCGCAGAGGTACTTATGAGGTTATATGCTCGTCCTTGACAAGCGTTCTTATGTGCACCGCACCGAACAGGCGCGAGGAGAAATTACATATGGTGCATCATTTATTCAATGGTTTGCCGAAGAAGCACCGAGGTAGGGACGTTGAGCACTGCTTATCTTGGATGCTAATTGACAAGGGGAACGACATTTTAGGGCATACGGCGATATAATACCCCAGCACGCAGTTGGACGGCGGCTTTTGGCCATTAAGCAGCCTGTCGGAGTTGTCGGGGCCATTACACCCTGGAATTTTCCAATCGCAATGGTGACTCGGAAGGTTGCTCCGGCTCTAGCGGCCGGTTGCAGCATCGTCTTGAAACCGGCCCCGGAGACACCCCTATCTGCACTTGCCCTTGCTCGTCTTGCTGAAGAAGCAGGTGTGCCACCTGGCGTCTTTAATGTCGTTACAGCGTCAAAACAGAACACGCCCGAGATTGGAAAAGAGTTAACTACCAATCCGATAGTGAGAAAGATCACTTTTACTGGTTCGGTACGGTTGCGCCCGGGATTCATTTTCTCGGAGTAATTGTACTAATATGTCGTTTGTTTTAGACCCAGGTCGGAAAAATACTCGCGGCCCAAGCTGCAAGTACTGTGAAACGATTGTCCTTGGAACTTGGTGGGAATGCCGCCTTTATCGTTTTTGGTAAGTGCTCCCTCTGCTCATCGGAATGCGGGCGTCAATTGCTTTTAACTGCCAACTATAGATGACGCCGACCTAGACGCTGCGGTAGAAGGGTGCATTGCATCAAAGTATCGTAATACCGGTCAAACCTGCGTCTCGGCCAACAGGATATACGTTCAAGCTGGCATCTACGATGAATTTGCTGAAAGGCTAGCGAAGCGTATCAGACGTATGAATGTCGGTCATGGCCTTCAGGCCGGGGTTGACGTTGGGCCCCTGATCAGCAAAGAAGGCTGGGAGAAAGTGTCACGTCATGTGAGCGATGCGTTAAGTAAAGGAGCTATCGCGATAGCAGGCGGGAAGCCACATGCCCTAGGAAATCACTTCTATGAGCCCACAGTATTGACCGGGTTGCAGAAGAACATGGTTCTGATACACGAAGAGACGTTTGGTCCTGTTGCAGGTCTGTACAAGTTTGAAACGGAGGCAGAAGGTACGTGTTCAAAGAAGTCCCCCATTTACCGCGAGCAGACACACATAACCAACGACCATCGCAGTCGTCGAGTTGGCGAATGACACTGCATTCGGACTTGCCGGGTACTTCTTCTCCCGTGATGTTGGTCGTATCTTCCGTGTGGCCGAATCTTTGGAGGTGGGAATGGTTGGGGTGAATGAAGGTCTGTTTGTAACGATTTGAGCACGGGTCTTCTGCGTCAATTAACCCTGTCTGGGCTTACCTATAGGTATGATATCAACTGAATGTGCACCGTTTGGAGGGGTGAAAGAATCCGGGATGGGTCGTGAAGGCTCTAAATACGGGCTGGAGGAGTATCTTGAAATCAAGTTTATTTGCATGGGTGGCATACAAGAGTAATATTCAATTTATTGGGAACTAGCCGATTACATTGTTGAATATTGGGTCGGCTTTTGTTTGTAATGATTGGAATGAATGAATGGATGGAGTGTGCGTCCAACCACTGAGTCATCGCCTTTGAAAGCACATTGCAGCAGTACCATCTACGTAAAACTTCATGGAGAGCCTATTCTCAACACGGGTCGATTTTGAGGATATTGTAGAGTATGCTATCTACAATGATTTCGGTGCGAATGATCACAATGGCATAGTTCATGAGGATCTGCGAAAAGCAGCACAGGATTTTGCAGCCGTCACCCAGTCCTTCCTTTCTCAATGGACAAATGGCTACATATGGCACAAAGATCCATTTGAATTGAGCGTTGTGGCATCAAAAGGTGCGTTGCATATGCAATGGCTGTCGTCGATCGGTCTAGAATGTGCAAATCATTTGAAGGGGGACTGAAAACTAAACCGGACCTAAACCCGTGTGTAGACTTGGCCGCACCTTTTCTGCAGGGCAGGACCCGCCACGGTGATGGAGTCGAGGATGAGTGGTTTATTGTATCGCTCTTACGTGAGCTGACGATTCAGTTTCCGGAGGCAGTGGTGAGGTAAGTAGCCTATGGTGCTGGAAACCTATTACCTGACCCGCTAGAGTTTATCTCAACCGTACTCCCAAGCGTACGCGACAATGATGGCGAGATTTTGCTCATTGAAGCTGCCGAACATATTCCGCCGTGGCTGGATCCCAGTACCAGCCAAAACAGAGTAGGTCTTCCGAACGCTCACCTTAGCTTTTGCAGAGCCATCCATTTAAAGTCATTCTATCATTCAGGTATTTCTTTACAAGGGTCTCGTTCACATCATTCCTATACCGCAAAATCCAGCCGAAATTCTTTTGTATTCATCTGGACCCCTCACACTAAATCGGGCACTTGAATTGGTGAGAGGTTCCGCACCGACTGAAGCACCGAAAAACGTTCAGGAAGCTATAATGGCAAGGCTGGCGCGGTAGGGAAGGGTTCTAGAGTTGTCCTTTGTATCAAACACCCCTAATTGGCCATGTCTCCATCAGCTATCCTCAAGGTGCCAAAGAGAATATTCATCGCGCGAGATGTTATATTCCTCGGCCAGTAGCACATCTTCTGCACCATGAACCTCAGCTAGTAGCTTCCGCGGTCGAGGCATTCTACCTACGTGATCCAATAGCAATGAAGGTTGGTCTTGGTCATGATTTATCTTGAGCATCTTCTCACAAGGACTCGATTGTAGGCATGCTATAAAATGGAGAAATTTCCCTCAACAAATAATGTGATGGTAACGGTTCGTATGAACCGCACCCATTACGCTCAGCTTGTCAGTCAGAAGTTCCATCCGCCGAAATCGTTTCGATTACCCCCAATATCATCCCCAAATTTTAAAGCGTGCGAGCTTGGCATGAAGCTTGTAGGTTATTTTACAAAATCCTGGATCGCAACCCTTACTGAATGATATAGCCAGGCGTGCGGGTTCGAAATGCTTTGTGCCGATCGACACCTTCGGAGTTCTTCGAAACACAATGGGCATCGTTCAGTTGATGTGGGTACAGCTGAGGAACAATTTAGGTGTTTGAAGGAATGACACTTTATCTTGCAGACATACGAGTTCGAGGTGGACCCTGAATGGCAGGCCTTCCTAAGGCGGTTAGACAAGCTGAGCTATTTTGGGGTAGGTTCGAGTGCTGTCCATTTTTGCGACGTGCTTGAGGTTGATGGAACGACTTCAACTATCAGAAAGAACTCCCCGGATCACAGCTGTACAAACAGCTGGAGAATACTGCGAAGAAGCAATACCTTCAGGCCAAATTCAGCGAGAGGTGGGATTTATGACGCATAAGAAAATTCCTTCACCTGCTGTATTCTAACGATTAATCGGTTTTTCATAGCGAGATTATTGGGGAAAATCCGATCGACAAGATAGAATATATCCTCACCCAATCTTTGGAGGATGAAAATAACTTATCCCAGGAACCAGAGGACAACGACAAGTGGATGGAGGTAGATCCGTCCAATCTTGATCGAATGTTTGATGAGGAAAAGCTCAAGATGTCAGCTGATGATTGGGAAGAGTTAAATCAGGAAGATCTGGTTGGTACCCGTGAACCTCGCAACACAGTATTGTATCTAATGACCTAATTGTAGTCGGATCTTGATGATGAAGAGAAGCATGATATGGAGGAGTTGTCGAAAATGTTCGGAGGCTTCACATCTTTTGTCGAGAAGGAGAGCGGACTCGGAGGAGTTGTGTTTCCACAGTACGTTAAGGCGAAGAGAAAAAAGGCGCAGCCAGCTGATGGACTCATCCGACTCTGAATGATTCTCCAGTGAGAGAGAGTTCGAAGAACAGGAAGACAAAAACTCATCGGACGAGGAGGATGTTCCTCTCAGATTTGAGCAGGGACAGTTTCTTCAGTCAATGATGGACGTATTAGGTGAGAAGGGGGATTGACAACAGTAGGTATGACTCAATTCTGATGGTGGTGCTATCATAGGTATCAATCAAGACGACTTTGACCGGATAACAAAAGGCAAAGGTAGCGGTCAGATGGTCACAAAGGTCTGCTGCTCTGTCTAAATCCACTTTCCTCCCAGCATCTGGAAATTCCACGGTTTCAACTGCGGAGGACGTACTTCGACCAATTGAGCGCGTCATGCCTACTGTATCATTTGATCTAGATGACAGCGAAGAAAGCAAAACTGGCGAAGCCGGTGAATTGGTAGACACTCCTGCTCCCGATGCGCAACTTGAGTCTTACATGGAGTCGATGGATCGCGAACTCTCGCGGACCAAACTCGGCGATGATTTTGAGAAAATCGCGTCGGAGGGGCCCAGCATCTCAGCTGTCAATGAGGAAGGAGAGGAGGAACTGAGAAAAATCGATTTAGATTTTAACTTGGTGAAAAATATTCTCGAGTCGTTCTCCGCTCAGGAGGGCCTTCCGGGTCCCGCTTCGAGCATATTAAACTCCATGGGCATCGGGCTTCCACCCAAGCGAAGGAAGTGAGGGGTTAATATTTCGCATGTATATATCCTGCATTCTGGAATTGCCGTATACACTTTGTACAATAGCAATCGTTGCCATATTATGGAAGAAGAAGGATCATGACATACTGTACAGCCCACATGGTCATCACGTGCACGGCGCTGATGTGGCGCGGGCGCAGCGCTTGAAATCGCCGAGTACTTCGCTTGCAACCGTTGCATTTCTCAACCGATGACGATTCGCGCTCAGGTCGCTGAAGTACAATCGAGCACTCGCAGTTACTTACACCAATGGCCTTTAACGCAACAGTGCCCTTGCGATGCTCTGGTTGTGGACTTCTGTGGAGGGGTGCAGCAGCGAAATCGGGAGGACGAATATCATATACCCTACAGCGACCTGCTTCGCGTGGTCGTCAAGGCGTTAGATTCATTGGCGCTTGCAAAGGACAGCAGTGTACCTCCTTTTCCTCCTCCATTATGTCCTCACCCCCGTCGACCAAGCCCTGTCGAAAGTTGCGACCCTCAACGGTAGAGATCTTCTAGTCCGTGCTTGCCCGATTTCTCTAGTATAACTTGGGCGGACGTCCTTCTGCTGTAGTGCCCCTATTGATGTGGATGTGGTTTGTGTAGTCACTTGCTAGCGTTGCGGCCAACAGCATCTTATTTCGCAAGGCCTCAACAACTATTGGTGAGTATTCCCATAGCAACGCGGTTGTCCTTGATTTTTGATTTGGTGATGAGTCAGTTGGGGCTTGACAACTTTCGACTCACGTCCATCCCAACCCGTCTTCCCACCTCCACGACCTCACCATCATGACAGACACAGACAGACCCACCGGTAGCGCCGATCCTGCTCCAGACATCACAGCTCTGAAGGATGCCATCGCCAAGCAGGGTGACGTGGTAAAAGCCCTCAAGGCAGAGAAGGCAGCTAAAGAACGATTGCAACCTGAGGTAGATCGGCTACTTGCTCTGAAGGAGGATCTTAAGCAGTTGTTGCTCAAGGAGGCTCAGGAGAACCAAAAGAGCAAGTTTGATAGATCTGGTTTGGAGTCTCTTCTCATCAAACGTTTCTTTTACGCTCCTTCGTTCCAAATATATGGCGGTACGTTCTTTCATGTAACTGCGGTGTATGCATTTAAGATATTAAAAGATTCATGTTCCTTGTAGGTATCGCTGGTCTGTATGACTATGGTCCACCGGGGTGTGCATTGCAAAACAACATCCTCGCCCTTTGGCGTCAGCATTTCGTCCTGGAGGAGGATATGCTGGAGGTGGAATGCACAAACTTGACTCCAGAAGCTGTTCTACAAACGTCCGGCCACGTGGAGCGCTTTGCTGATTACATGGTCAAGGACACAAAAACCGGGGACATCTTTCGAGCGGATCATCTGGTGAAGCAAATCTTGAACCAACGCATTGAGGATGACACAAAACTCCGAAGCGGAGCGGCACCGAAGGCAGTCAAGGGTCAACCAAAAGTGGAGCCTCTGACTGCCGATCAGCGGGCAGAATATGAGCTTGTTCTTGAAACGGTTTGTATCTCATATGTGTTGACCTTTCGATCCCCGTTGCAGCGCATAACCAACAATATCTCCTACAGTTGGACAATTACGTGGGTGAGGATCTTCATCACCTCATTAGAAGACTGGACATCCGGGCCCCAGAAACTGGAAACGAAGTGACTGCACCAGTCCTCTTCAATCTTATGTTTGAAACCCAAATAGGACCCACTGGCCAGTTCAAAGGGTACGCGTGGCCTGGTTGAATAGGTGCAATCTTGCAGATAGCTGACTTCCGATACTAGATACCTTCGACCAGAAACTGCCCAGGGCCATTTTCTCAACTTCAAAAGGCTCTACGAATTCAACACTGGCCAGATGCCATTTGCTTCCGCCTCCGTCGGGAAATCATTCCGTAACGAGATTTCTCCTCGTCAAGGCCTTTTACGCGTTCGGTAAGACTATGATATACAGCAATGTTTTGACTGTCGTCTAATGTACGATGGCGTGGTTGTACAGTGAGTTCACAATGGCCGAAATTGAGCATTACGTGGATCCCACAAAGAAGGACCACCCTCGATTTGATGAAGTGCGCGATGTGGTACTACCCCTTTACTCCGCGACAGCACAAGAGGCCGCAGCTGGGCCGACAAAATTATCTATCGGAGAGGCCGTTGAAAAGGTCAGAACTCGCGTATCAAAATATGAAGGAATCCGGACTTAGAGGCGTGATATATGCAGGGTATCATCAACAACCAGACTCTTGGTTATTTCGTAGCCCGCATTTACCTTTTCCTTGTACGAATTGGCGTGGATCCCGCGCGCTTGCGAATGCGTCAACACATGTCCAATGAGATGGCGCACTATGCATGTGATTGCTGGGATGCTGAAATTCAGAGCAGCTATGTAAGAGGAGGTCTTGGAAGGTCGACGTATTTGGTCACACTAATCATTGGTCATCTTGCAGGGTTGGATTGAGTGCGTTGGCTGTGCCGATAGGTCTGCGTATGACCTCACGGCGCATTCAAACAAAACCGGTGAGAAGCTTGTTGTGCGGGAGCAGCTACCTGAGCCGATTATAGCGGACAAATGGGTTTTGGATGTCAACAAGAAGAATTTTGGCCCCGCTTTTAAAAAGAACGCAAAAGCTGTCCAGGGCTACCTTGATAACCTTAAGGAAGGGGATCTATGGAATGAAGCGAGACTGCTTGACCTACTCGATAAACTGAATACGGGGTACGCTTTACTTCAGAGGTCTAGTGAGAGCATGATGATTGGCTCTGTCTGATATACTGGATACAGGAAAGCTACAATTACCGGTACCGATGGAAACGAATACGAGTTGACACCGGACCTGATCAAGATTGAGAAGAGAACTTTCAAGGAGCACGGTTAGTAATCTTGTGGACCAGACCGTCATCATTGAGCGTTTGGCGCGCGATGTCCACGCACATTCCTTAGATCCCTCATCATAGAAAGGGTAGGCCAGGCCATGGGTCTGTTGCCATAGCCCTTTCTCCCAGTCTTTGCTGGGTATTGGTGAGGCATGAGTCATAAATGTGCAAAATCAATATACCTCTTTTGCTGCCTTGTGTGGTGGTCGTTGCTGGCTGCCTTCTGGCAGCCTTAACTGCAACCATCCCGGCGTTCAAGGGACATTAGTGCTTTTCGCTTATTCCGCCTTTGCATTTACTAAGATGGAGTTTGCTTCTCTTAGTGCGCGAGTATATCCCAAGCGTCATTGAACCATCATTTGGTATCGGGCGAATTCTATACCAGTTACTTGAGCATTCATATTATGTGCGCGAAGGAGATGAACAACGGGGTGTTCTCAAATTCCCAGCATGCATTGCACCGATCAAAGCTCTTGTTTTGCCGATCAGTCACAGCGATGAGTTCCTCCCATTCATTAAGGACGTAGTGACTGGACTACGTCGGTTCAACATTTCAAACAAGGTCGACGATTCCGGATCATCTATTGGGAAGCGATATGCCCGAAACGACGAACTTGGTACTCCATTTGCTGTCACCGTGGACTTCCAAACTGTGCAAGATCAAACTGTGACACTCCGTGAGCGAGATTCAACAAAACAGATCCGAGAAAAGGTTCGAAGGTCAACCGTTTTTGAATTTAGGGTTTGAACTCATTGAGTTTGCATTTTTAATCAGATTCCAACTGTTTTGGAGATTATCAAGGATCTTGTAGAGGAGAAGATTACATGGAGTGAAGTTGAGGCAAAGTATCCAACATTTGTTCAACAAGAATTGTAAATAGAAATTCATACACTGTACGTCGGACGGATACGTAGATGACGCAATACAGTATCACTTTAGAAACAAAAATACTCGTTATCAAAAATGCTGGTACCTGGGGTCCTACAAGGAAACGTGGCCGCCGCAGCCCGCCGCTAAATGTCCGCAACGATTGTTGTCGATGCACAAGAAATAAAAAGTCGCCACGGCTTTGCGCTGTCCATCCCAATGTCCCTTTATTGCGACAAAAATTAACAGTGGTCTGATGAGTTGAGCGCGTTGCTAAGCCGCTCTGCTCTCAAAAATTTCAAGATTGGTACAAATTCACTAGCGAAAAAAACGACAGGAGAACGAAGCGAAAAAAAACCTAGAGTGGGGCGATGAACGCTCAACCAATAGATGCATTGGACCACGCTGTCGTCCTGGACTTGGGTCGGAGTGCGGCGGAAGTAGAGACAAGATGGTGGCATTTTGTGATGCAGAGGGCGCTGAATAGTTCACAGTGATTTTCTGTGTGTTGAGAGTGCTACAGTAAATAATATGCCCAACATGGCCATCGACCGATGTTTGTTGGCAAAGAATTAGGGTTTCGTTGGAGCAAACCGGAGGATTATATCCGTTCACCCGCTCAGGTCCGACTTCGATCGTGGTATATACGTTGAACTGTGAAAGAGTCCATTGCATCACAAGCAAGTCGGAGTTGGAAAGATCCTACTACGATCGGCTATTCCAAGGAGCCTGGGCATACTTTAGGGCAATTTACACCTCATCTATACCACACGACGTCTTGTACGAGGCCGGAGCAATGTCGCGGCGCCATGTCCCTGCTGGCTCAGGGCAATCCGATCGTGGAGACGATCAGACAACTATAGAAGATGCCCAGCACGATCTTACACCTACTCGGAGTCTCTCATCTATCTATGATCGATACTACACGCAAGCAGTCTACAAACCCATCGCAACTGAGAATAATGTGGACAAGCACCACGTTGGATATTACGAAGCCGCTTACCCCGATTCCTCAGAATCCTCACTATCAACTCCATTCCTTTCCCCTCCACGACGAAAAGACACATCAGATGCCTATGACCCCGACGCTATGCTATGTTCGGTCGCCGATGAGGCGTGGTCAGATAGGACACTCAAGATCTCATGGTTCCAGCGAGTGCGAAGCTGGTATAAGCCTGTTTACGACTACAAAACTCCAGGATTAAGTTACAAAGAGAGACGTAGACCTCGATATTGTGGGGGACGACTGAAACGGTGAGCTTATTGCTGTGGGTGCATATTGAAAAGAACGACCATAACAATCGAACCTGAACTGTAGATGGCAGTTCATTCTGCTTCATGCGCTGATCATCGGATTATTCATGGCGATCGTCGTTGCGCCCCTCACGTACTTTGTAATCATCCCCGCCATTATTCAGGTCTGTTATCATACATTCTTTTAAAGTGAGTAATCCAAACTTAAGAATTTTCTACTCATCGCAGAGCAAAATCAACGGCATCGATATGGAATCTCTTGGTATTTCGCGAATTGACGTGGTGAGCTGGTCTGCAAACGGACTCCGCTTTGGTTTCGCAGCCACTCTGCCGTCCCAGCTCTTCCTTCCAATACGTGTCACCCTCGCACCAATGTCCGCCGTGGTCGGTGAAAAGAAGAATTTCAAAGATGGTTGGGCAGAAGCTAAATTGCCTGAGTTTAGCATCAAGATCAACGAGGAGATCAAATTGGATTTTGAAGGGGATCTCCTCATTCGTGACAGTGAAGCGCTTGCAGGACTGATTGAGGCGTTTTCAAATGATAAACTGCAGGGGATGGGTATCAGGGCAAAATTTGGAGCAACAATCAAAATCTGGGGTATTACTTGGTACAAGAATCTCCCTCTACACAAGGATCTGAATCTGCCCGACGTGGGCCCAACTGTAGCCGGTCTCTATAAGGCTCTGCCGCAAGCTGTGAGGGCCAGAAATTTGAGTAAGTTCGAAGTTTCCATTATAGGGAGAGAAATATGCGAAACTTACCCGTTTTAAAACAGATCAAGCAATAAGATCCCGTTTTGCAGCAAAGGATCTATGGACTTTTCAAGACCCAACCCTCCCTGACATGGCCATTCAAAGTGTCAATATTTCAATGTCCGATACCGGCCTCGGCTTGAACGTCGGTGTGGTATTCGAAAACCCCACGATTGTCCAAGTTGGCGTCCCACCACTTTCCGTAGGGCTCTCTGTTCTCGACCGTACAATTGCCGTCGTGACAGTACAGGGTGTAAATCTGTATCGAGGGGTGACTGAGATGAAGCTGGAAGCTGATGTTCGATTCGTTGAGGCTGAGGCTGAGACCACTGGAAAGGTCATTGGAGCGTTGGTTGGATGGCTGCTTGGAGCGGAGGATACAGAAGGGATGCGTCCCTCCGTAAAGGGTCCTGTTGCGATGGAAGGAGTACAATTTGTTGGAGACGTTACGAAACCGCTTTCATTATTGCTACCTGTGAATGCGACCCTCGAGGCACTAAATTTCGGCAATCTCAAGGGGTTATTATCAGTATCAGGTATTGAAAGACTTCTTTCTTCATCCAAGTTTTCGGCCTCTGTGGGCTCGACCGACATCACTGCCCCCATCTCTCTCTCTTTACCGCGATTAATACCACTCCCACCCATCGATTTCACGTACATCACCTCGTTGAACGTTCATCGAGCCCTGGATGTAACCGTCAACCCGATTCGCATTGTGACAGGGCCGGAGGATATGAAAATCGGCACAACCGTAGTCGTCGTACCGGTTAACACGGACGCTGCTGCAGCCGGCCTTGCTGCCGCAATCAACCCCATCCTACAAGCCAAACCGCAGACCTCATCAATAAGCATTTTGGGGCTCACCTTTAGCGCGCCCCTTGCTGCTGCAAATAATACATCAAACAATACGACATCGAGGACAGGTTTCAAATGGTCTGACACCCTTCTTAAACCTACCACCATTCCCGTACCGCTTCCCGTACTATGCATCCCTTGCATTGTAACTCAGCTCACCCGTAATGGAACACAACTTCCGCTCTCAATACATGCACTCGACGTCAACCAATTACTTGATGCACCCGGATTTGGAGCCAAAGGGCAAGTAGGGATAGCGTACCCCACGGCACTCGCCAAGTTGGAAATGAACGTCGGGTACGTCGGAGCTGGTATACAAATGGGGTCCGCCGCGGTTCCTGTCCTTGGAGTGGACCTACCCACAGGTCTACGCTTTTCTCCAATTAGTGGGAATGGCGAGACAGCGGTCGATCTTGATGCTCGATTAGTTATTGGAAGGAATGACAGGATTGTAGGAGTTGTCCAAAGTTTTGTTGATGCCTTTATGGCAGATACCCCGGCGGGCGACGGTGCAACCATTGTTACGATCACAGACATCTTTTTTGGGGCAGCACCCACAAACCGATTTGTGACCTTCTCAAAGATAGCACTCTCTATCGATGCGCAGCAGTTCAAAGAGATTGCTTCGACGATTGTGAACTCAGCCCTCGGCCAAGTGCTGAAGAAGGATTTGGTAGTCTTGAACGACTTGGGCCTCAACGTAATTTCAGCTGGGCAGGTGGATATTGGGATTAAAGCCTTGGTTAGGAACCCGGTGATGATCGGGCTAAATATTGGTAGCATTGTCGTGGACGCGGCGTTGGATGATGGCCACTTGTCGGGTGTGCAGGTGTCACCCATCGTGCTTGGCAAGGGCACATCGCCGATAGATCTGGCTGCAAGCGCGACACCGGCGACGGGTGGGAACGGCATGGCGAATAAAGTGGCCGTATTGGTCAATGACCTTATCGCAGAGAAGGTATCGTCGGTGGTGCTGGGCATAAGTGGGTTCAAAATGGTTCCACCTGGCATGGTGGTAGGAAACGGAACTGGCGGCGCGATTATTGACCAATTTAGCAGTCTGAAATTCCGTATCCCACCTACTCTGCTACATCGTCTGAATCCTTTGAGATCAGACGCTTCTATCAACCTATCTGAAATCCTAGGTGTTGACCCACAGCTAAATGGCTTTGGGTTGGCACTATCGAGTGCGTCTGTGCGAACGCTCCCGCAAGCGTCTTTGGCAGTGGGCGCCGGAGCCCAACTGACTAATCCCATGCCAGTTTCTGCTAAGGTCCCTTATGCCGAGATTACAATGGAATTCGGAGGTTTGGACTTTGTGGTAGTGTCCGTGTCCAATATTTCCGTTGTGGCGAAGGGGACCGGCAGCATGAATCCATCGCTCTCAATGCGGTTTGTCCACAGCGAAGGCATTCAGGATAAAGTGGCTGAGTTCGTCTCCACATTCATCAACGGGAGGATCATGGATGGTGTAGGTATCAAGACGATATACTTTGGCACAGGCCCAAATGAACGGAACGACCTTCTTTCCGCCGTAAAACTCGACGTCAGTTCATTCACGAAGAACATCCGAACCGAGAGCATTGTGGAAGGTCTCGTTGGCATGGTTTTGGGCAAAGATATCCACTTTCCTCTGAGCGTGAACGACCTTTTCGGCGCCGTAAAACAAATCGTGGAAGGTACTGTACGTGTGGAGATCCAGGCCAACAAAATCATTGCGGCAAATCTGGATGGGATGAGAATGGCTTTTCCGTTTACGATAGAGGCTGATATTGGCCTGGTCGGGGTTGGTATCGGGATTGATGGAAGTGGGCTTATGGACGTAAACATACCTGCAGGTATCAAAATTGTGACGAGCAAAATCAATGGGTTGGGAGCTGTTGTCAGATTTGCAGATGGCGAAGAAACACAGAACAGTGTTGCCGACCTCGGGAGGTGGATGTTCGACGGGAACGAAAAAGGTGTTAGCATCGTTGCGGCTGGATTGCGTTTGGGGGTCTCGGACTCGGACAGGATAAGCAGTTTTGATAAAGTCACGATCAGCATTCCAGTTCAGTCTATAATTCGACCGGAAGGTGACTTGACACCACTCCTGAACTTGTTCGCGCCCTCAATAACCCGCGTGGATTTGGCCACAATGCCTGGGAATGCCATGTCGCTCGCCGCAGGTGTTGCCCTACAATCACCGATTCAACTTGCTGCCAAGTTGGGATGGGTTGGAGCCGATGTCAACTTGGACTCTCATCCTGTTGTGGATGTTGGCCTGCCCAACCTTGCAATTGATGCTTCCAACGGCTCAAGTACGCTGGCTGTAGCAACATCTCTGTTATTCAAAGACACGGACGGCACTCGCCGAGCAGTGGCAAAACTAGTCAACGGAATCGTAAATGGCGGTGTGGAAAGTGTCATAGGAATTGAAGGTCTCGTTCTGGGCGCATCGCAAGCAGACTCCATCAAGTCTTTCCAGAAGTTGTCCATTCCTTTCCGCGTTGCGAGTCTTTTGAACGAGTTTGGAATGACCGTTCCTGTCGATTACGCCCAAGTCCAACGCTTCCTTACAATGGGTCTTCTAAGCATGGCCATAGATATCAGCAGTGGCAAGAAAATGGACGTGGGCGTCGGCGCCAATATTTCGATTGTGCCCTTCCCCACGACGATTAAAATTGGTAGTGTTGGTGTTGAGGTTGACGTAAATGGAGCGGGATTCATGGGAGTCGGACTACCAGAAGGTATCCATATTGGGCGCGGGAATACCGATATCAAAGCTGCAGTGACCTTTAAAGAGTCTGACAGGACGGAGAGAGAGGTTGCACGACTTGTGGATGGATTCCTAAACGGCCCTAAAGTTGGCTCTACCATCGGGATGGGCCAACTTGTAATTGGGAACAGTCTTGCGAAAGAAGACCGTATCACCATATTGGATCAGGTCCATCTCCCATTGGATGTAGATAAAGTCTGCCAAGGGTTGGGCATCGCAGTTCCGATGGATATCACCCAGCTGCTAGGATCGACTTCTCCCTCCCTCGGGACCCTCCATGTTAAAACCGAACCCCGCCAAACGCTGTCTATCACGGCCTCCACCAATTTTACCCTCCCATTCTCCTTCCCAGTTGATCTAAAGGTTGGCTATGTCTCGGCAGGCGCAAACGTTGGCGAAAAGAGAGATCAAATGCACCCGCTGGCCGACTTCAGCATTCCAAATGGCATGGTAATCAAAGGAAATGGATTTGGGGCCGACCTGAAGGCCTCTTTAAAGTTCAAAGACCAAGAGGCGACACGAGAAGTTATTGCGGGTATGGTTCAAGGATTGTTTGATAAAGGCATGGACGGTTGGGTAGGGGTGGAGGGGATCAAGGTCGGCGGACGCGAAAACGATGTTATCAGGGCCTTTTCGAAAGTGCGCGTAAATCTCTCACTAGGAAGGCTTCTATCGCAGCTCAATATCACCACTCCCCTGAACCTTCCATCGCTTGCGTCGCAACTTAATGCAACTCTCTCCGACCTGACGGTTGCAACTGCTCCAGCATCCTCTCTGGATGTGAGCACCAAGCTTGGGTTTACCCTACCGCTACCCTTCAGCATCACATTCCAAGCTGAATACTTTTATGCGCGGGCCACTGTTGGAAATGCCCCACTTGCGGTGCTTCAAATGCCGGGTCTGAGTTTGGGTGCTGCTGATCACGGACGTAGTACCCTCGATGTTGCGACCCGACTGAAATTTTTGGAGACGGAGCAGGGGATGACTGAAGTGGCGAGGATAGTTGATAATGTACTGCAAAGAGATAAGGCAGATTCCAGTGTTGGAGTCGATGGAGTGATGTTTGGTAGTAGTGACGATCCGGACAATTGGGTATGCGCTTTGTGCCTAGCTGAAACACCCACAGATGCTAACCGCCGAATTCTCTCTAGATTCGCTTTCTCTCCAAAGCTAAAATCGGTCTGCCGGCTGATTCTCTTCTTCAATCCTTTGGCGTGACCCTCCCATTGTCGCTGACCTCTCTGCCATCAAGTCTCAACGTTACAATTGATAATCCTGTGCAGCTTAAAACACTGCCAAAACGTCAAATGGCCGTCAATACTGTGGCCAGTTTCGCCATGCCATTTGCGATTGACTTGAGTATCGGTTTTGTCAGCATTCGAGCCAACGTGAATGGGAAAGGGTTGGTTAATGTCGCCCTGCCTGGACTAACGGTGAAAAGAGATGAAGGAAGAAGCCGAATTGCAGTAGATACAGTTGTGACGTTTGAGGATGGATCGGATGTTCAAGCGGAATTGGCAAAGGTTGTTGGTGAGATTTTTGAGGCAAAGTTGACGAGTAGGGTTGGCGTGGACCATGTGGTGTTTGGGGTCAGTGAGCAGGATACGGTATGTGTCGATGAAAGATGGCAGGTCCCTAGGAAAGCTGAAACTAATTTTATTGGATAAACAGATCAAGTCATTCTCCAAAGCAAATCTGGCTCTCCCGGTGTCCGCCTTTGTCAATGCCACGGAGCCCATTAACCTAGGCGCTGTCACGGCCTCCTACCTGGAAAGCATACTCTTGTCGAACAATGCTTCGGAGTCAACAGGTCTAACAATCAAGCACGCGTCCCTATCTGCGCTTCCATCCGACAAACTCAATGCCAAGGCGCAAGCTCACATCCCACTCCCATTGCCGTTCAAGGTGGAATTGGACATTGGATACGCAGGCGTGAGGTGGATTGGAGTGGACAAAATCAAAGTTTTGGGAGTTGATGTTCGAGGAATACAACTCAAAGATGAGGATGTGGAAATTGATGCCCTTATGGGGTTTGAAGACTCGGGGGACTCTAGAAGCGTTCTGAAGCACGTAACTGATGGGAACGGTGATGGCTCGTTTGCTGGCACGCTTGGTATCGCCGGTTTGGTGTTTGGTGCTACTGATGGTGACTTTATTCAGGTGAGCATGGTCTGAGTTATCAGGGAAACGATTGAACAAATGATTCTAAGTGACTTCGTGGTATTAGGCCTTCACAAAAATCGAGCTACCAATTCCAATCAATCCCGTTGGCCAAGTGCTCTCTAAATATGTCAATCACCTTATTGATAACCTGCTGTCTGGAGTTCCATCAACTGGGGCAATCCAACATGCACCATCCACGGGGTTCCAAATTCATTTCTCAAAAAATGCTTCACTAACCATCTCTCACGCGGGTGTTGAATTTCAACCTGCAAGTACAATAACCGCGGACGTAACCGGGAGCTTACAATTCCCAGTCGATATCGCGGCGAATTTACCATTTCTTGCTGTTGCTATCGGATTGGACGATGTCAGCTTCCTCGATACTAGCGTAAACGGTGTCAAAATCAATGGCCAAGGTGAAAATGGCCTGCAGCTCGGTGCTAAGCTTAAAGTCTTTGACTCGGATCCCGTTCAAGATAAAATTGCGGCAATTGCTAAGGCTTTCTTCGACAATCAGAGCAACCTCCCAGGTCGCTTGAGAATTACCGGAGTCAAACTCGGTGTAGCATCGACAGATTCGATCGAAACGTTTAGCGAAATGGTGTTTTCCTTGTCCCTTGATAGAGTTCTCGGTCCTTTCATCAAAAGTTCACAAAACCAGACACTTGACATTGGAGAATATGTTAACGGGATCAAACTCAATAGACTAGGGGTTCGCGCAGCAGAAGGTCGAGCTCTGGTAGTGGACGCCGGAGTCGGATTTAACAGTCTATTCCCCATCACCATCAAAGGGCTTGGCTACGTTGCTGTCGATCTTGGGGTGGACGAAGTGGACTTGATGACCGTGGGCTTACCTGGGATTATGTTGGTTGACGGTGCAAACTCGATGGACCTCCGCGTGAACGTCGGTTTTCGTTCATCGGATAGTGTTCAGACAAAGGTTGCATCGTTATTCCAGAATATCTACACCGTTGGATGGGGGAACACCAAGGAACTGCTTGCTCTCGCTGGTCTGAAAATTGGATACAGCGAAAGCGACTACATTCGCGCCTTCTCAAAAGCCAGGCTCGGGCTTCCCAGCGCGACTGTGCTAAGCCCCGGACATGTAGATTGGGTCCTGTCCCTAGTTGGCATGAATCGCTCGGATTTCACCGCAGCGAATTTATTGCCCCGTATCGATATCCAAGGCGCTCATATATCGTTCGACGACCAAGACAGGTTACAAGTTGTTGGCAAAGCGCTTTTGAAGGGCTTCTCCGTTGACGCTTCGATTGCTTTCCCGCACGTGTCTACTCAACTCGGACTGAGCGGGCAAGTGCTTGCGGACGTGGAGATGAAAAATCTTGTTATCAGGCAACAAGGTGGAAATGGACTCTTGACCGAATTCTCCATGACCATGGCATTCCCTAATGGTGGAACAGGCGGGATTCAGCAAGCTGTGGCCGATATCGCGAGCGATATGCAAAAACCGAATGGAACAATTAGGGGCGTCGGGCAAGCGACCAAGTTTGGATTCGGCATTTCCAAGGATGATATGATTGACGCCCTTGGAAAGTGTGTGGGTGAACTCTCCATGCAATCCATCGGCAGACCCGCTGCATCCCTTTTCCATGATCTGTTAGTGTCAGTGGTTCTCGACCTTGTCGATTTGGCTCCTGTGAGCGAGAGTGCCTTAGAAGCGAACGTAATTGCCCATATGACCCCTATCATTCGAGACATTATGGCGTCGATTCCCTTCTTGTATATTGACGTTCGAGTGGATAACAATGTCTTCGTAATGGCGGAAGCGACAGATATTCGACTCGACCCGTCAGGCAAAGTGCTCGTTAAGGCAAATGCGGGATTTGCGTTGCAAAATCGCGCCGCGGCGCAGACACTGGCCACTATCGGTGGGGACGTCATATTTCGACGTCTAAAGCCAATCACTACCAAGGTTGCTTTCGGCGGAATTAGATTTGGGAGATCAAAGGAGACTGCCATACGAATCGCTGAGACTGCGATAATCGATTTTGATGTGGCGACCTTCCTAAAGGGCGTTGCGGACTATGTCTCATCCCCTGCATCTGAGATGGTCCTCACAGATATTATTACCCAGGTTACACCGGAAGGCGCCGATGTCAAAGCAACGGGCAAACCTCTCGGACCCCTCATGCCATTCCGTGCCCGACCCGGAGCTAGTGCCATAGCGGTTGTGACATACGACAAAACCGATATAGTTCAAGTGTATTTCAACAAAATCGCCATCGAACCTGGCAAGCCTATTGAACTGAACATCAAAGTCCTCTTCCTTCTCCCAGATATCGTAGGATCCCTGCAAGATATCATTCCGCGGTTGCTGACATGGCGAAATATTGCAGAACGAGCCACTTTGGGCAAATTGGCATTAACAATGGGTGACCCACAGTCTCCAAGTGTCAGCTTCAACATGTTTGACCAAGTCGCCATCCAGGCGCCGGAACTTTATATGTATCAGCCACTGGTTATTCGTCCCAAGCTCGTCAATCCGTTAACCCAAGGCCTTGGTCTCGACATCTTTGTCGGTATGCCAAATCCTGGTCCATTCCATCTGAATCTGGGTGTTGTCGGTGCGAAGATTATGAATGGTGGAGGAGAGTTTGGACGAGCCAGCACACCAGACGCGGTTGTCCTTAAGAATGTAAACGAGGGCGGCAATGATCCGAACCTTAATCAGTTCCGGCTGGCGGTTCGGCTAGAATTACCTAAGAATCCTCTATTGATCTGGGGAGCGCTCCTCGACATTCTGATGGGAAAATTCACTGATTTTAGCATCGAGTTCTTTGCGGAAACGATCGGGGGCCAGCGGGTTCCGTGGTTGACAGCTTGTTTGGATGGTGTTCCACTATATCTCAAAGGCAACTTTTTGCGAATTGTTGTAGGTCTCCTTACACATATGAAAATCCAGCTTGGACCGTTCACCATTCCGCCGCCTCCGATATTTAACCAGGCCGCGCAGAACCTCCTGGGCAGCCTGCCGCAACAGGTGCTCATTACAGACTTTGATGCTCCACTGGGATTCCTGCCAGCAAATTCGACAGCCGCTAATCAAACGATGCCGGCAAATATTACCTCGTCGGTCTCTACATCCTTGTCTGCCCCGACAGTTTCCACAACAGTTCTACGTCAACCATCTTCCAGTGCGCCTAGTAGGGCTGCTTCAGCGACCGCACCCGCGCGGTCAGTCTCCGCATCGGCATTGTTTGTTGCATCAGCCACAGCTACAAGGCCACGGTCAGAGCCATCACTGGTCGTTACTTAGAGTTTATACTTATTCATATATGCTACATAACTAAGACCTCAGAAGCCAATAATTTATTCACAGACTGCAACAGTATATAGATAGACTAGCCACATATTGTAAGATTAAATACTATACCATATATTGAGACGCCCTGGCAGATAAGATTGCTAAATCTCATTCGTTCAACATTAGCACTGACTACACTGAGTTGCTACTCATAGAACCATTATCAGCCGCTTGAGAGCAGTACCATTCCTAAAAAGAAGGTATCTTTAATACTGCTCAACCTTCAACGTCCACTGCGCTGGCTGGATTTTCCTTGCGCTTTTGACGACGCATGTCAATAGGATATACTACTGGTACTTGCTATCATCAACGAACTTCTTCAAGTTTTGAGGGCATGGTACAGTAGCAGAACACCGGTTGTTTCAGCCTTGTAATGAACAATTTAAGCAAGTGTTCAGATAAAATGCGAAGAATGAATAAATGTGAAGGTGATGCGTCCACTTCTTGTCGTTCATAACTGAAATCCTGCATGCGTACCTTATCCCTTGCTTCACCAACTGTGATATGTTTATCTAGCGGTTCCCCATGAATTGGTCGCGATAAAGTAACCACAAAGTCGTCGCTCGTCAGATCGCGGAATTGATCCGACTGCGCCGCGTAGTACTCCCGGAGAACCATGGAGAGATGACCCACTGGAGAAGCAAGGAACACGCTTAACGTCGCTTAACCATACATATGAGAAACTTAGTATAGCAACCTGTGCATTCATCTTCGGTACGTAGACGCAGTACTTCACCCAGCGGGAGGCGTTTGTCACAGGGATGGGCAATAGCTGTGACTTCGATGGTCTCATCGGGGAGTAAGAGTCTTAGCATGCCTATCACATGCTTAACACCTTACACCTTCCAGATCCAAAATACGCACCCACGGGGGTTGGTCTTGATCTGACAATGTTTGAATACTTGCAGGCTCAGGTGATGGTGCGTCAGATACTGATATTTCAGAACGAAATCCATCACTCTCCGTGGTGGATTCGCCGCATGTACCACTTTCAGACTCAAATTCGTAATCGTCATGACCATCCGGTGATATTCTTGGAGAGCGTGCTAACAGCGACATTAGGTGGACGATACGTGGATGCAAAGGCAAAACCTATAACATTCCTACCTGATCCATTTGTGTAATCTGCAGCGGCTAGGGTCGTCGAGCGTTTCTGGGCGGGCACCACAGCGCTCTCTATAAGCATGAGTCCTGAAAGGAGAGGATTCTCTCTGTATGATCCTACTCACCACACCCCGGCCCTTGCGGACCTTTTCCTGCCTTTTGATACCCTCCTCGTACATTTTCCGGAGACTAAACGTTGATCTCGCAATTATGCTGTCGAGTTCGATAGCGTCTTCCGTTTCAGATGATCCCAAGCTCGGATAAATCATTCGTATTAGCTCGTCGAATCGGGTATCTGGGCGCAGATTGCGCATGGAATGGCACTCTCGTCGACACGCAGGACACTCTTTGTTTCTGTCGGATGCGTTAGCACCGAAAGCCAGTCAGCTTCATTGGCAGATAGTGCATAACATACCCTTTGAAGAGTGCTTCCCTAATGCATGCATAGCAAAAGCGATGCATGCACTTTACACAGTTTTAATATCCTCAAAACGGGATCATGATCTGGGTCTGTCTTACCTCCACAGTTACCATTGTCTGTTGAAGGATATTTCGACACACTGGGCAGGTGAATTCTTCACTCAGGACTTTAAGGGGACTGAAATACACAGGTACAAGTTATAAAATGGTCAGGACCTTTATCTGAGAAAGCCAACAAGTTGCTACAGTAGTGCTTATACAGCCTCTCGCTCATCTGCCTTTGAAGCATTTATGAGAATGCTGCTTGCCAGAACTCACAGTGTCACCTGAGTATCATCGGTTATTATAGGTATTGGAGGTCGTTGTTTTTCGTAGGCAGATAAGCCTGGAATAAACATATAATTGCTCAAATCCAATGCTTCCCACGTATGGGGTCTTCGCGCGGAATCTAACACATACGCAATCGGTAATCATCCTCTGACTCAGATTCGCTCTCATCAGCATTCCTCGCTCGTTTCGTTTTTGATTTTCCCTACCGTATGCCAGGTCTTTTTAGAACACCGCGTGGGCTTTTCCAAAAGGTACATCGGGCGCCAGTATAGCTTACTACACTTTTTGCTCTAGGCTCCATGGCTGTAGGCTGTAGGCTGTAGCGTTGATTTAAACAGAGTCTGCAAAGAATTGCAGCTTTCACAACTCTTGAATTGCAAGCCTTCCAAGCATCAAAACGAAGGAATGTACGCGTTGGCGACTTCGATCGTGTTCGTAATGATGAAACACGTGATATGTAGTCACATGACTGTATTGTAGCCGTGCGCGGGCACAACAAGAAAAGCAATTGGCGAGCAGATTAGAGGTCCTTCCCTTTTCGCACGCGCTTAACGGCTCTGAGACCAAAGCCAAGCGAACTCCCATCATGAAGGTAGATGTCGACTTGCGGCTTTAACGAGGAGGGCATGTTGGGTGGAATGGAACGGTCGATGGATGGATGGATGGATGGATGGGCATGGGTGCTGGGAGGAGTGGCTACTCATTTGGAGCATGAATTAGATAGTTGGGAATGACGGACATTTGGACTAACTAGTGTCCTTCCTTGACCTCTTGATATTAGTTGAACATTGCGTACCCCGCTCTCGGGACCCAAAAGTGCATTGAGGTCGACGATGAGCGCAAGTAGTGAGTATTTTGGACATTTGAATTTGATAAGTCGGCTCAGAAACAAACGAATCGAACGTGATCCTCACCTATTCAAACTCTTCTATTTCCGATTAGCCGTATCTTCTATGACAAGCGCATGTCGACTGAAGTGAAGGGTGATGCCCTCGGTGACGAGTTCAAGGGCTACGTCTTCAAGATCACTGGTGGAAACGACAAACAGGGTTTCCCCATGAAGCAGGGTATTTTGGAGGCTCGCCGTGTCCGTCTCCTCCTCTCTGCTGGTCACTCTTGCTACCGTCCTCGCCGGACAGGAGAGCGCAAGCGCAAGTCCGTCCGTGGGTGCATTGTCGGCAGTGACATCTCAGCCCTTTCCCTTGTTGTTGTGAAGCAGGGTGAGGCGGATATCCCCGGTTTGACCGACACCCAGATCCCTAAGCGCCTCGGACCCAAGAGGGCTAGCAAAATCCGCAAGATGTTCAACCTCAGCAAGGAGGACGATGTCCGCAAATACGTCATCCGCCGCGAGATCCCCGGTAAGGGTGACAAAAAGGGCTACACCAAGGCCCCCAAGATCCAGCGGTTGGTCACTCCCCGTACTCTCCAGCGCAAGCGTCACTTGCTTGCCCTCAAGCGTCGTCAATCTGAGAAGGTTCAGGAGGTATGTAGTCGCATCTGGGCGGAATTTTTCCGATGGTTGTGTTGACTTCATATGTCTTTAAAAGGATGCTGCTGAGTACGCCAAGATCCTTGCTCATCGTATCAAGGAGCGCAACCAGAAGCGTCAGGAACTCCACCTGAAGCGCCGTCTGTCTTCGACCCGCAAATCCACTGCCCAGGCATAGATTGTATGTCGGGAAGGGTAGAGAAGTGTGGATATGGATGGTGTGCGTAGATGGGGTTGATGGAGCGGATACTGATCTTGTGGATGGGATCGGTTCCGGTTTAATTCATCTTTTGTGGAATATATGCCATGAAACCTGGAAGCGTGTGTGGATGTTTCTGGGCCAGCCGGCTGCGATTTCATTGTACCTTCGGTTGTGCTGGGTCTTTCAAAGTCGGTGTGGACCGGTTGTTATATAGTACTCTTGGCAATAAGGAGAATTCTTGCATTATCTACTTGCACAGCGTCATAGTTCACTCATACTTCTACAAATGACTGGCCTGCAGTCCGGAAGAGATAATGATAATTGTCAATCTCCCAACCCATAATGTCATATTCCCCCCGACTCACAGGACTGAATGTCCTGAAGCCCTGACTTTCCGCTCAACTTCATTCCAGAGCGCCCAAACCCATTCCATTGGGATATCACAGGGCACGCAACAGACAAACACAACATAGAGCAAGCGATCGTCCCAATTCGAGTCATTATCAGTGTCAGCGAGTCCCACTGTAGCTGCAAATTGAGTGATTCCTTCAACAGTGAGGAGATCCATCGTCTCGGAAGGGGATGTACATCTGAAAGAGGTACCAAAGTGTGGGCCGCGAGTGTAGGACGTGTAGTCGTAGCAGTTGAGTTTAACCGATAGCGACATCCCAGTGCATGTCTTCACACGGAAAAGTAGGTGAGATGCTTTCATCTGGCAACATCAATAGCACTTAAGATGCACTCACCACTCCACGAATTTCTCCACAAACATCATCCTCTCTTCCCGCGTAGGCTCTATACCAATCGTCAAAAATAGGCGTCCGCTTCCAGCTGCCACCCTTCCATTCAATCCTTTGAAATGCGTCAAAATATTTTTGTTCTATCCCCTTTAGCGGGTAATCCAGAGTCTGGCATCTTTTGAGCAGTGCGTGCTTGTCGTGGAGGATGTCCGTACATTTCACGTCTGAGTCGTCCAGAACGGCGAGTATGGAGTGCCGGGATAGATGGGGCAGAAGCGCGCGGAGAATGGGGAGCGCCGGATGCAAAGTGGCAATGTAGGACTCGTGCTAGACTTCGAAACCAACTTATCAGAGAAGTCCTCGAGTCTAACTACGTTGGGAAGGAAGGACAAACCTCATCCAGAAAACGCTCATTCAGACAACCATTTGTATCACCTTTCGTCCACTTCTCCACCTTATCACCTTGCAAACATGGATGGGTATCCACTAATTCCCGCCCATCGGTCCCGTCAAGCAGCCCTTCCCAAAATGTTGGCACAGTTCCCTTCCATCCCAACCGGTTAAAGCACTCTGTCAGGGCAACTACAACGCCTTTGGCAATCTTTGCTTGATACTTAGTGACTTCCATTATTTGAACTTGCACGGTATTGGGAGGGAGGCCAAGCATGGCGCAGAGAGATGCTGGAACGTCCATGTAGAGATGGGTGCTGTAGATGGTTTGCCAGCTAGAGCCCATTGGGTATCGAACCGTCCACGACAAAAATATGATGGGAAGTACTGATGAGGTAGTGGTAGGCGGGGTGAGACTGAGGATCGCCTTCTCCTTTTCACTAAGGTAGCCTTTCCAAAGTGTTTTTAAATAGGGGCGAAGACATGGCGTCTATACAGTAAAACATAAGATTCATATGTATTTCTAACATAAACACTTTGCGTCGTCCATGAACAAACCCGTTCAGTGTCATCGACCCAATCGAGATCCGCCCGAACACCTTTAATCGCCCCTCTCAACCACTCCACGCACTTCTGCTCTTTCCTCTGTATCATTGCCGCATCCAATCTTCTCTTAACGACTGCCTTCACCCGAGAACCAACGTAAGCAAAGAGTTCTCTGTTCACCTTACCAAGTGTGAAGATGTCGTGAATCGGAAGATGGGTTAATATTTCATCGATGATTTCTATGGGAAGTGTGCATGGGTGAACAAATGGGGAGGACATCTTTGCGGCTGGCTTGGGCTGTCTGGGAAGGACAATCAGCGACAGTGGATGTCGCCAGACACCGCCGATTACTTAATCTCGATGCGCCACTTTAGAATTTCTACATGTAGATAATACCCTAATTATATCCGATCTACCAGTATCGATTCATGATTGCTAGGGCTCCTATTCGACCCAAAAAGCCTGCTGCATTCGCCTGAGTAGTACAGAATATCAGTTTATGTGTTGCCAAGAAAACACGAGAACACCAAAACTTACCGGAATTAATCGCAGCAACGCGGGTGTGGTTCCTCTAAATAAAGCACCTACACCCTCATGACGTAGAATGCGAATTGCCGCGTCGGAAAAGCCGTTATACGTACCAGGTGGGGATGACTGGATGCGAGATTTTATCACGTCTGGAGGCTGCAGAACGAGGTGAATAGAGTAATCCTTCGCGTACGCGAGGAAGAGATGTTGGATAAATACTTACAATCGCCAATGCCCATAGAGATCCACCTCCGATCGCTGACAAAAAGCAAGTTTAGGTTCACGCACGCGTTACGGAGGCAGGCATGGATTGTACCTGCAGTAAGCACAGCTATACAAAGATCCCGAGGATTCTTTTCGTCACCTGCCACCGCCCGATGGACAACCTCATATGCCACAAAATACGCCGCAAATCCAGGCACATCCCTAGCCAACGTTGCCCACGTTCCTCTATAAAGAGCCCTCAGTCCACCTTCACGAAGGAGTTCTCTGGTCGCGTTCCATATCCCATATGTACGCTGATACTTCTGCGTAGGTGCGTGATGGTCCTGTGTTTGCATTGTAACCTTGATCTGTTCGGTTGGGACGGTGATGATACTCGAAGGGATAGCGGCCAAAGCACCTGCAAAGGCCGATTGGGAGACGCTCAGTTCTGGTGAAGATGTTGACGACGGGACATACATCAAGTGACAACCAATATCATACGCCTAATGAAGTCGAGCATGATGAGAGCTCATCTATGCTAGTGCAGCACTTGTGCTTCATCACCACATTATTACCCAGAATCTCAACGCATACCGCGGTGTGACACCAAGCAGTGGAGATCCCATGCCTCTGTAAAGCCCCCTAAAACCGTGTCGTTGGATCGTTGTTTTAAAGCAGGCCGTCATTGACAAGCCCGTACGACATTTTTGCGTTTGCAAGCGGACCTTGATCGTGTCAAACGGATGCTAGAAAGCGTATTTCAATTCTTCATCAGACAAAGGGTCGTATTGGAGAACTTTATACAACTCGATAGACTAAAACATACACCTGCAACGACGGTTGCGGCGCCAGCTACAGCGCCAGATACAAGACTCTTTGCCTGATCATATAATGCACCATCATGCTGCGTGTGATGTTCTTCTTCGTTTTGCGAACGGAATGATGGCACAGATATCAAGTCCTGAAAATTGTTGTACATGCTCGCAGGAAGATGGGGGACTGCGAGGTAGTCCAGAACAGAGGCGGCGGTTTGCTTACTTGAGTAAGTTACGTCACAGTTTTTTGTTGCCATGTCGATCATGCACGTGCCAGTTTAAGTTCATCTGTTAATTATCGTGAAATTACGAATTAATGCAGTAAATCCTTGGAGTATTCCCTTTTAGGGTAGTTGCGTACTGCTAGCTTGTACTAACTTTAGATTACCACCCTTTCATTTTTACAAGAGTTGGAACATCAATACCGCATTTCGAAAATGTATTTTATCGACGAAAAATTGGAACTAACATTTTGTATGCTCAGGAAAATGTACAAGATGTCAAACAAAACAATGTCATGGAAGAGCCACTCTAGTTCTTCACAACGGAATGTTGCCGTGTTTCTTCTTGGGGTTCTCCTTCTGCTTTGTTTTCAACATCTTCAGATCCTCAACAATGCGGCGACGAGTCGTAGAAGGAAGGATAACGTCGTCTAGAAAACCGCGCTGGGCGGCAGGGAGCGGGTTTGCAAACTTGGCCACGTCTAGGGGGATGAACTTTAGAAACCGTCAACATCAACATCAGACAGTCAATCCTACGTACATTCAGCCTCCGCTTGTGCTGGGTAACAAGAAAAAAGCCCATTAGCACTGAATCTTCGTCAATAAATCGTATCGCGACAATATACACACTCTTATCTTTGACATTTCTGAAAATAATCTCAACGGCTCCCTTCGCGCCCATGACAGCAATCTCTCCACTGGGCCAGGAGTAGTTCAAATCCCCTCTCAAATGCTTGGAACTGAAGCACAGTCACATCAGCACACACAATAGGTTACTGGAACAAAAAAAGGTGTCACCTCATGACATCGTAGGCGCCACCGTATGCTTTTCGTGTAATAATTGTAATCTTGGGAACAGTCGCCTCGGCATAGGCATAGAGAAGTTTCGCCCCGTTACGAATAATGCCACCGTGTTCCTGGGCAGTTCCCGGCAGAAATCCGGGCACATCGACGAAAGTCAACAACGGTATATTGAAAGCGTCGCAGAATCGAACCCAACGGGCGGCCTTCACGGAGGAGTTGATGTCTAATACTCCAGACGATACCAAAGGCTGGTTCGCAATGATAGACACCGTCTGCCCTCCCACACGGCCAAACCCAATCACAATATTCTTCGCAAAATCAGGCATTATCTCGTAGAAGTTTCCGTCATCCACTATTCGGCTGATAACGTCCTTCATATCATAAGCCTTGGTCGAGTCAACAGGAATGATAGTGTCGAGAGCTGCATCCGCGCGGTTGATGTTGTCCTCAGTCGGTCGGACTGGGACGTCATGACGATTAGACAAAGGTAGAAAATCTACGAATTCTCTCAGTCGGGAAAGAGCTTCAATATCGTTATCAAAGGCAAGATGGGCGACACCAGATTTTGTGGTGTGCGGCTTGGCACCACCAAGCTCTTCCTGGGTCACGTTTTCGTTTGTCACGGCCTTGACGACTTCAGGGCCCGTCACGAACAAGTAAGACGTGTCGCGTACCATAAAGGTGAAGTCAGTAAGGGCAGGGGAGTAGACGGCTCCTCCGGCACACGGGCCCATGATAAGCGAAATCTGGGGGACAACACCCGATGCCAGCACATTGCGCTGGAAAATGTCCGCATAACCACCGAGTGAGTCGACACCTTCTTGAATACGAGCACCGCCAGAGTCGTTCAAGCCAATCACAGGGGCGCCGACCATCAAAGCCTGATCCATGATCTTGCAAATCTTTTGGGCATGCATTTTTGACAAACTTCCTCCAAACGCTGTGAAATCTTGGCTGAAGACGTAGACCAGACGTCCATTGATTGTGCCGTGACCGGTCACTACACCATCTCCCGTTATCTATTTCAGAATTGAGGATTTAACAGGGAGCGCACAACAGATTCTGAACTGGTGGCAGCACTACCTTTTGTTTCTCCATTCCAAAGTCGACGCACTGATGCTCAACAAAAGTGTCGTATTCGCGGAAGGAACCATTATCCAAAAGAAGGTCGATTCGCTCCCGGGCCGTTAGTTTCCCCTGTAGAGAGACGGGGTCCAAAACCTGAGTTAGTGGCAAGTTCACGGGTCCATCAAGTTTGGTTGCTTCTTACCTTTGCATGCTGGGTATCTATCCTCTTTTGCCCACCGCCAAGCCTTGCTTCAGCGCGTTTCTCCTCAATCTTGCGGATCATGGCCTATTTTCCTGTTAGCATTTGAGCCGGTCTGCTAATGAGTTGTACAACTGAACATACCGTTTCTCCTGAAGTGACCGTTGCGGCCGCAGCTGTAGCCAGAGTGCGTGCCTGCATAACCGTGGCCCTTCGAACGCCTCCCAAGAGACTTCTGGCTCCATACTGTGTGGCTCGCAGGCTTGCCCGCGAAATAGTGGCCATGTTGAGATGCATCTTGTAGATCGCAATAACACGCACTAATGGGGAATTGTGACGGATACAGAGGGAGGTCGCTTATCGGAAAGCTGCGGGAGTCTTTTTGAACACAGTTCGTACAAGAAGCTCTGTGGTAGGCGTTCACCTCTTGGCATACACCAACTGTGTCGTCCACCACTTTGCTTGGTTTGTCGTGCCGTCCGCTCGGCTTACAGTAACAAGGCGACTGTGCCACAGCATTCCACACAGTCACAGTGAACTAACCTGTTGTCAATGGCAACTGTCGCATTCAACAGTTCGCCATCCAATTGAACTTCCCAGCCTGGCGATCAACAAATCCTGCCACAATGGCCATGAAGCTAACTCCGACAACCAAGAAGGTCTTGGTCGATGGTATGCTTGCAAGACTTTAGGAGGATTATTCTGTCGCTTAGGGTGGAGTGGAATAGTTTTGATAGAGGTCGCTGATCTGTCGGTTGCCCCGCACTAGTGTCCATATTTGCGTTATCACAAGTGGTGCTATACTTTGGGTAATTCAACTGGTTAGCTACTCTTATTTTTGGTCTTTTTATAACTTTATATATATCATAGCGTCAAATGGGTCCTTTCTTCACTGGATCCTTTCAAGAAGAAGAAGGAGGAGGCAAAGGCAAAGAGCAACCGAGTGCTTGGGAAGCTGGGTGTATGTCGTCTGCGGCGCATTATGTATGATGGAGACGTGCAATTCTTGTGTTGACTCCTATTACCAGATCCGTGACCTTAAGCTGACAGAACATGAGGAAATTATTGCCGCAGAAGTCGTATACCCTGAAGACATACCTGTCCGCTTCACAGGTTGGTATTCACTCCTCCGTGGCATTTCCATTACTGGCTTATTGAGTATCGAGCATTCAGATATTGGCGGATTGGATAATATTGTCAAGTCATTAAAGGAATCCGTAATCTATCCATTATGTTATCCACAGCTGTTCAGTTCGGCATCAGGGTTACTGGGAGCCCCGAAAGGGGTATTGCTCCACGGACCGCCAGGTAACCTCTTCCCTTCCGAGATAATAGCGATATGATGGATTTTAACTCGCGACTTACGTAGGTTGTGGCAAGACGATGCTAGCCAAGGCGCTTGCAAAGGAGTCAGGGGCAACATTTATCAACCTGCACGTATCTACCTTGATGGAGAAATGGGTATGACCTGCATACTGTCGATGGAATACTGGAAGTTTTCTAGATTTACTGATCGTTCCTCATTAGTTCGGCGAATCACAAAAGCTGGTGTCAGCAGTTTTCACGCTTGCTCATAAGCTGCAACCGTGCATCATTTTCATTGACGAGATTGACTCATTCCTGCGGGAACGGAAGAGCCAAGATCACGAAGTGACGGCGATGATGAAGGCAGAGTTTATGACGTATGAGATCATATGCTATTTTTGAGCTAGAAAGAAGCCTAGAATGAAACCAGTCTTGTCTAGGTTATGGGATGGTCTTGCCACAGGAGACATGCGTGTGTTGGTAAGCATCACAAGCATCACAGTAATGCTGGCGGCCGAACCTTATACCGCTATATTTCAGGTCCTAGGGGCAACAAATAGACCTGGTGACATTGATCAAGCGATCCTTAGAAGGATGCCAAAACGCTTTGAAATCAAACTTCCTGACGCAGAGCAGCGTAAACGAGTTCTCAGTCTGGTACGTTAATGTTAGCATGTTCATTGTCATGTGCCGTATTGAACCTCAGTTTCATTCAGCTTTTGCGTGGAGCCAATCTGGAACCTGGCTTCGACTTGAGAGAGTTGGTTATTAGAACAGCAGGGTATTCTGGAAGTGATCTAAAAGAACTATGTCGAAATGCAGCAATGATGCCTGTTCGGGAAGCCATTCGAGAGTATGACGGGATGTTACATGAGATGGACATTAATGTACGTCGAAATGCTAATTACTGTGAATCCTCGTCAGACAAGCGTTCTGATCTACCTTCTCTTTGTAGGAGGTACATATTCGACCACTGAAGATTGATGATTTCTTTACTTTGAACGGCATGCATGTTGGGGACGGAACATTAGCAGAAGTTGTTGACCTGGATTGATAGCTTCTTGCACTAATTTTGGTGTCCCATGGTTGTTGGCTCATACTTCTTCTCTACTTATATAGAATGATTTGTATAGTAATGTTTATTTTCATGCTTTGAAATGCATCATTTCGTCTGCTCAATTTGATGTTTTCGCCTGATTTGCCCAACCTTGAGCCAAGTCACCGGGCCCGTTCTTGTTGTATGCGCACAACACGGGCGAGCGGACACCACACCACACACTGCCAAGCTTTGGAGCTTGTTTTCCTTGTTTTTCCGACACAAGGCTTTTGGCTTGCATCTGCGTGGGGTGTGGAAAGGGTACTCTACAAGAACGATCGCGTCTTTGGCTGAACCAAGTTTTTTGAATAGCCGCATTGGGACTTTCCACCCGCCAACACCAATCTCCTTGTAACATTAGCATTTTACGCCACTAGTTATTGTATATAGCCGGTAAGAGCCCCAAGCTTGCATGAATAAGATCGTGAGAAGCCACCAAGGAAACTTGGCAGGCAATCGAAGGCGGTTTATTGAACCTGTTCGTCTCAATTCCAGCCATGCTTGGCCAACTGCGTTCCCGCTTGCAGCACAACCTGTCGCCTTCGACACCTAGGGCTCTTTGGGCACAATGCACGCTCCACAGCAGACGAACATCCATGAGGGCTCTTGCTACGTCTACGGATTATGGAAAGGTAATCTGCATTTTGGGGTGGCGGCCTACAAGGAAGCTAGGACTGACGAGTTACTCGTGTTGGGAACAGACGTTTGACAAGATCTTGATTGCCAACCGTGGTGAAATTGCCTGTCGTGTCATCAAAACAGGTCTGAAGGGAGCTTAGTGAGAATGCTGTGGGAACGTTTATTGATGCGGCTGGATTGGGCTATCTTAGCCAGAAAAATGGGCATCAAGACTGTGGCGATTTACTCGGACGCTGATGCAAACTCGCTCCATGTGCGAATGGCCGATGAGGCTGTACATGTCGTAAGTCGACTTTGTTTATGCTCATGACGGTTACATGCCAGCTGAGCAAAATTAACTCAGGGACCACCGGCCACAAGCAAGAGTTACCTGAACATTCCAAATATCATTGGGGCCATCAAACAAACTGGGGCACAAGCTGTCCATCCCGGTATGTTCGCGCACCGCGGCACATTGTGACATCCTGAATGAGAAACTTAACAGTGTGCCTACTCCAGGATACGGGTTTCTGTCCGAAAACAGTCACTTTGTCCATGCTCTCGATGAGATTGGCTGCACGTTCATTGGTCCCGACGAAAAAGCCATGGCTGCCATGGGGGACAAGATTCAGAGTAAGATTTTTGCCCATGAAGCCAAGGTGAGCACCATTCCTGGGTTCAATGGTGTCGTGCAGAATGCGGAACATGCGGTTGAAATTGGTAAGATAGATGGCTTAGGTTGGTTGTCCGATTCTATGTGGTGACTTACTGAACCATCTAGCAAAATCTATCGGATACCCTGTGATGATCAAGGTATACTGTGAAATTGACTTGCACATTTGAAGCTCATTTGGAACTGATTTTGACAATCTGTCACCATGTTCAGGCTTCAGCAGGCGGTGGTGGGAAAGGAATGCGAATTGCTTGGTGGGGCTATACGTGGGGTCAATATTCTCCTTCCGGAATGGTATTGATTCGAATCTTGTTGTCCAAAGGAACGACCAAGAAGCTCGCGATGCCTTCAAAATCTCTTCCTCGGAAGCATTGTCTAGCTTTGGAGATGACAGATTGCTGGTGGAAAAATTCGTTGAAGATCCACGTCATATTGAGATTCAGTTGATTGGAGACAAGCACGGCAATGTCGTAAGTCAAGCCAGATCAAGCCCATTTTCACATGTTACTCTCTATTTATTTATATATGTCCTGGTCAGATATACTTGCCGGAGCGTGAATGTTCCATTCAGCGACGTAATCAGAAGGTCATTGAAGAGGCACCTAGTGTTCATATTGACCAAGCTACCCGGAAAGCCATGGGAGAACAGGCCGTTGCTCTCGCACAAGCTGTAGGATACTATTCTGCCGGTTGGTTGCTATGAAGAAAGGAGGGTCTGGTGTCTCATTTCGTCATTAACCATTGCACTGATTGGGGGATACACAGGGACTTGCGAATTTCTGGTGGATCCGAAACGGAACTTCTACTTCCTTGAGATGAATACTCGATTGCAGGTGTACGTTGTACTCTTTGCTAAGGACCTGGAGCAAACCCGCGGGCTTAACTGATAAGATTTCCTCAGGGAGCACCCGATTACCGAATACATTACCGGTTTGGATCTTGTCGAGCAGATGATTCGGGTGGCTGCGGGTCAGCAACTCGGCTTCAAGCAATCTGATGTTAAGATCAACGGATGGGCCTTTGAGTCTCGAGTGTATGCTGAGGATCCGGAGAAATATCTTCCTTCTATTGGAACACTCAACAAGTACATCGAACCAAAGGGAAAGGGGGATGAAGTTCGCTGTGATTCAGGAATCATTGAGGGATCTGAAATCTCGATTTACTATGATCCGCTGATCTGCAAACTGTGCACACATGGAGCGACTCGAGATGAGGCCATGAAAAATATGGAGAAGGCACTGGACGAGTATGTGATCAAAGGTGGGTCCGAGATATGTTTGTAGGAAATAAAGAGCTATGTTCACACGTGCGACTCTCTGTAGGTGTCACCCACAACATTCCCTTGCTTCGCGACGTGATTAGCCATCCCCGTTTTGTACAAGGCAAACTTTCTACAGCTTTCCTGGCCGAAGAGTACCCTAAAGGGTTCAAGGGTCACCAACTGACGGAACAGACCCGGGAGGAACTCGTTGCCGCTGCCGCCTTGGCGCATGCGAAGCGAGACTTGCGCAACCGGACGTGGGTGAGTGGAGGAGGCCCGTTGACTGAGGGAGCCCCACAGCGAGATCAGTGGGACTTGTTTGTCGGTGTTGGTGCGGACGCGCCTGTACCCGTTACGGTGGGAAGAAACGAGGATGGTACTTTCTTGGTAGGTCATCCGAAACTGCCGCCAGCGTGGGATTTGAGTTCATATTACTTGTTTGCTGTTTTAGGTGGACATTAACGGCAAGCCTGTAACGATTTCTGCCGACTGGTCTTTGGAGAGTCCAATATTGAGAGCAGCTCTCAAAACCCCAGAAGGAACCAGCCGAACCGCCACACTCCAATACCTTGAGTCGCACCCTCTCGGCTATAAACTAGCCCACCATGGGACCAAATTCGACGTTGTCGTGCGCACCGCACTCCAAAACGCGCTTTCAAAACATATGAAGGAGAAACCTAAGCTGGACTTGACCCGCATGATTCTCGCTCCTATGCCTGGTTCCGTCGTATCCGTCGCTGTCAAAGAAGGAGATACGGTAGCAGAAGGTGCAGAATTGGCTGTGGTTGAGGCAATGAAGATGCAGAATGTGCTGCGGGCACCTAGAGTGGGTAAAATCAGGAAAGTGTTTGTACAGGCCGGCCAGAGTGTTGCTGGGGACGAGGTTATGATCGAATTCTTTGGCGAGGAGGAGGTGAAGAAGGCAGCGTAGATTATTGCACCCATGTTGGGTGGGGCATGAGTCAAAACCCATTACAATAAAGCACACATGAATATACAATACCCTTGCCAGGGTAACGCCATGGCGACGAGTTTCTTTGCATCTATTCCCAGTAATCACACTCTGTTCATAAATAAAGAAACCTTTTGCGACACCATTCCACCCTGATTCAATCCTCCAAGAACAACAAATTCGAATGCGTTCACTCCATTCTCCAACCCCACCAGACAGTCAAAAACCGTCGCGCCCCCCATTTTGAACGCCAGCGTCTTGGTTCTCATTCCGCGGTCACCTGGAAGCATCGTTTGCGTTCCTGTAATGGTATATGATACTTGGTGAGACGATAATAGGAGAAGCCGAAGGTTTAGGGAGCGGACTTGTTGTGGGACCGTCATGGCGTGGGAGGTTTGGGTTGGCGTGGGGATCGGGAGAATCATTCGGATATGGTCGTCATTTGAGACGATGCCAAGAGATGTGACGAGGGAACGGGCAGGTGTGGCGTTGGATGCTGTTTCTGGACGGTTTGAGGGCGCGGGGGTCGTGGCTGTTGTTGAAGGAGCTTTGCTATTTGCATTTTTCCCTTCTCCTTCGTCTCCAGACGAAATGGCCTCAACATCGATAAATGATTCTGGGTCGCCTGTCCTCTCCTGTCCATTGACTAGTCTTTTCTGTTTTACTTCTTCAACTTTGTGGATCGCTTCTTGCTCGGCATTGGCGTTGGAACGAGCGGGTGGAATCTTGATCTTCACTTTGGTCGTGTCCGCCATCTCAGACTGCTGTTCAGAGGGATGATCGGACTGCAGCACCAATCGGACGGCAGGGAGCGCTCCCTTACGACTCTTCTTTTGCACATCACTGACAGACGAATCTTCCGCATCCTCCTCGCTGGTCTTGTTGTGCTCTGTACCATTTGTTTTACTGGTCTGTTGTTGAGATCGTGGCTATGTTAATTTGCGTGCAATGGCACCCGGCGCAATCACTATCGCAAATGTACCTTTGACAACAGCTTCGTCCATCCCGGCACATCTGGATCAGCCACCATATCTAACGCTGTTTGTCCCCCAATATTCTCAAACTCTGTGTCGGCGTTGTACTTATCCACCAGCACCTGGCACATTTCTAGATTTCCCCCATATGCTGCCCATCCAAGAGGTTTCTGGCAGGATTATTCGACATCAGTATCAGGCTAATGAGAAAAATGCACATATTCACACATACCGACTGATACCATGTATCTGAGAGCTCGACACCAGCACCATGGTCGATCAATTCCGTGGCAATGTCGCACCGTCCAAAGTAGGCGGCAGCGTGTAATGGCGCCCAGGTGAATTTTGCACCAAATAGGTTTGCTTCAGTGAGCGTATTTACATCGAGACCTTTGGCTAAAAGTCCTTTAACGGCTTTCAAGTCATCCATTTCAATGGCCGAGATTAGTGCGTCAAGATCTGCAAGGAGAACATGAGTTTGCCAAATCTTCAAGTAAGTTTGGGCTTGAGAACATGTGCGTACCTTTTCCAGAATGGGCCTTCTTTGCGGTAATTTTCACGTTCTTTCTGCCAACGTTTTCCTTTCCTTCAGATACTTGTTGTAGCTCATCGATTAACCCCTCTTCCTTGACGTTCTCCAGCTCAGTTCTGAATCGCTGCAGTAGGAAAACAGCATCCTTGTATATCCTTGACTGAGGTTGGTTATACTTTTTGGCATTTTCAAACACGAGCTCAACGTCTGTTCGAAAAGATTGGATGGATTTGTACTTGTTATGGTCGAGTCTAGCCTATGATACCGGAAGGTTGAATGAGAACGAAAAGAAATGCAGAACCATGAAATATGTGGGCGGACCTGTATGCTATTCATGGCGATCGGCTTTGCGATAACCTCGTCATAATCCGGAAACTGAGTTCGTGGAGGAAGCTGAAGGTATGGTTCGGCTAACAGTCTTCCGCTGATAGCATCAACAAAAGGCGCCCGTACTGTCAATAAAGAGGCACCAGAGTGTTGGCAACAACAAAGGCCCTACCTGTCATCTTTGTAATACCGGACGACATCAAATAAGCGTCTGCATACACCCTGAATGTCTGATCCATTTGCAACTCGAGCGCCATCCACAGTCGCTTCATGATCGATCTTTGAAAACAGGCATCTCTTGTTTAACAAGCACCGAAAGAGAATAATGTAAATTTACCTCCAGCACCGACCTTGTTTCCCATCCTTGCCTTCTTGGATCTCTGTCCTGGTTCCGGTGTTGCGCCAGGTGTAACACTTCGTATTGATCGACTTTCGGGTGGAGCAGGTGAAGGATCATTCACTGCGGCACGCTTTCGCTTCGTAGACATGGGGAAAAAGGTGGATACGCGGGGATAGTGTTGGGCGCGTAGAGATTTGCTCCAGTGGTGATGTTGCTATGAGAGTGACGAGGCGGTATATGTTTATTTCAAGGGTATGTCAGTGGAAGGATAAGACTGTAAAAAAGCGCTCGCAATCGTCGCAATCGTTGCAAAGGCTCTGTCTCGTGTGAACTGGCAAGAACGAACAGCGCTGCAACTGAGATTCCAAAGGGGGTATACTAAACGGTGGCCTTCCGATCTAACCTCTTCCCGTTCGACAATTTTAGCCAAGATGCAGGTGTTGATAAAGATTGCTAGCGCTTCTCAACCCTCGGGCACACATTTGGAGAGCCGTTTGAGGATCTTGCTTTGGTGCATTGGAATGTGGCACAGTGATTGCGCTATTACTTGTTGCCAAGACAACCCTACTAGTCAAATTGAGATGCAAATTCTCCCGAGGATTTTCGCACAAATTCCCACGACAGAAACTGGCGAGCACAAGAGTGATGAAAAGCGGGGGGGCTGGGTTTGCAGAACAACTGCCCCCCGCGTTGTGGGTTTCTTTCCCACGCAGCCATTCTTGACGATTCTACTTTTACTTTTTTGCAATCTTGTCTTGTTGCAAACAGCAGATTGGAAGAGACGTAGAGGGTAGTTTGTCACAATGGGATTTGGTTTCTTTAAAGCGGCAAAGAACAAAGGCCAGTCAAAATCACCAGAGACATCCTCCACGGACCTAAGAAGAAAGAATTCGAGAACCAGCGCTCCCACAAACCCTTCACCAAGGTTTCTTACGAACGCAACGCCACGGGCTCAAAGCTTTGAAGCAGGGTAATGGCCGCTGGCTAGCATATCAAATGTACTACTTAAAACTGACTATCCATAAAATAGGCAGTACCGAACACTTGATCCAAAATTAGATGCATTGGAATATACGAGGACAGAGGGCATTTCAACAGGCTTTCTGGATGATGTCATGTTTGATTTCGATTCGAGGTTGGATTTGAGTGGGAATCCGGAGACAAAGAAACCAGAGCTTGGAAGCAAGAAAGAAGGTGGGTGAAAGAAACCTGGGCTTCAAGCCAAGCAGTGTATCTCCATATCTCGAGCGCTTGTTAACGTCCCCACGCGATACTAGAACCGCGTTTTAAATATGAGTTGGTGCAGAAGCCGACACGGACATACACGCCGAAGGTCTATCGCCTGGGCACAGATAATGCCGAAGATAAGACCGGGAGTCACGCTGACGCGTCCTCATCAACGCCTAAAAAGCCCAGCAAAAATGCGGCTAGAGATGGGGATCTTGTTTCCGGCATTGCCGAGGCGTCATTCTTATTTCGCAAAGTCAAATCAAGCAATGAGATAAGGGAGACCGTAAGTCCTAAGGCAGCGTCTACAGGTGAAACGGATGCAGTAAAATTCAACAGACGAGCACGGCAGAACCCGGGTAGTCGTCCGGCGGCAGGCCGGCCGTTGAACCGGTCGTCTAGCAGAGGACGAGGCCGCAGCAGAGCGCCTGCAAAGGGAGTGTCCGCAGACTCAAGCGGAACTGAATCTGAGGACGACAGTGATCATGTGGCTCTTGCTCCATCTCGCCATCGCTCCAACTCCCGCGCGAGACCTGTTGTCCAACAGCATTCTGACTCTAATGCAAAGAGCTTGTCGTCGACAAATCTGACCCACTTGGCACAGCCAAAGCGTTCCCCAAGTCGAATAAGAGGCAGGTCCGTTGGGCCTTTCCCATCACCACCACCATCTCCCTCCGCCAGAAGTGGCCATGAAGGTGCCCTGAGCCGTTCGCGATCTCGCTCGAGAATGGGACGTCAGATAGTTCCACCTCCTTCCGATGACGAGGAGGACTCGGAATCAGACGAGGACGTTCCACTAGCTGGTGTCCGAATGCAAGCTATTGAAAATCGACAGCATAGGGGACGCCGACGTGTAGCTGCGACTCTAGCGCCATCATCGGATTCTCGGAGTCAAGCTGTCGAGCCTGCGGCGCGTAAGTCGTTAGATATAACACCTGGACGCAGCAGTCGCCGTAATGCGAGCGAGCAAGCCCCGCCGCCTCCCACTGACAGCATCTTGCCTTCTTCTTATGCCTACTCGCAACAGCAGGCAATGGCGGCACTAGCCCAACAGCAACAAATGTGGGTAGCGTACTATCAACAAGCGGCCGTGTATCAACAGGCAGCATACCAGCAGATGCAACAGCAACAGGTGGGCAATGTACCTTCTGCTGCGCCGTACGTTTTCCCCGGTGTCATGGGCACAGGGATGATGCCGTACGGAGTATTACCGTCAGCTGTTCCTGCTGTTGCCAAGAAACGAAGCAAGAATTTATCCAAGAAGAAGTCTGGGATGTCGCTGCGTGGTAAAGATGAGAGTGTAGTGGTAGAGGGAGCTGTGAGTGGTGATTGTGCTGCATAGGGTAAGCATGGTTTGTATAGAGACGATAGATGTGATTTAGAATTTTTGTGTGAGACAAGTATACCTTAGAATGTAAATCTTATTAATTTTTGTCATAAGCTGCTCTAGTAAAATGAAAGAATGGAGAATAACTTTGACGAAATTGCAATTCCAGGTTCCCAGTGGCACAGTCTGAGCGATCACGATTACGAGATCATGGATATTACCTGCGACAGCGTGGAAATGCGTCTGCCTTTTATTGTTGGACACTTTCTTCGCAGCCGCAGTGTTGCGTTTGCTTGCATCATGCTTCCACTCTTTTCCATATGTAGTCTCCGCTCCACGCGTGCGACGTCTGTCAACCAGCCGTCGCGGTCGCAAAGGAGAATCATCAGTACTGAAACCAAGCATTCCACCGTCAATTCCGAAGGGTTACCGGAAGTGGACATGGCTATGGTACTCATTCTATGAAAAAGTGTCGGACCCATTGATTGTATGTGGTGCTCACAGTGCCTTTGTAATAGGCACGGCCTTCACGTTTTGCACTCGTCCTTCACGGCGGCGCTGGTGTGATACCCCCCGACAGCCTTCCGCCACCCACGCGTGAAAAGTACGTCGCTGCTTTGAAGGAAGCCCTCCTTGCCGGCTACACTGTCCTCAATGAGGGTGGAACGAGCCTAGATGCGACAGAAGTAGCCGTGAGAGTCATGGAAGGCATGTACGATGCTCTTGGCGAGTCTAGGTGGCGATGGCTTATGATGTTTTTCTTAGATTGTCCATTGTTCAATGCAGGGTAAGTAGGGGTGGGAAGGTCAGAGTTTTGTATGAGATGGCTACCTGTTAAAACACTCAGAGCTCATCAGCAAAGGCGCGGTATTCTCTCGAGATGGGAAAAACATGTGTGAGGCTTCTATCATGGATGGCCGAACGATGAAAGCAGGTGCTACTACTTTGGTAGGTTCAAGTGTCATCAGTGCGCGTCAAAGATTTATAATTTGACTATGTCGACTTCAAGCTTACGACAGTCAAAAACCCAATATCTCTTGCCCGCGTGATTAAAGACACGACACCTCACGTTTTCATCGCAGCTCCCGAGGCAGAAAAGCTGGCCGCAGAAAGCGGACTGGAAATTGTGGATCCGTCCTACTTCTTTACTGGTGAGCTCACCTGTACCTGGTGGCGCACAACACCAAGCATGTAACGCAATCACCTGTAGAACATCGCTGGAAACAGCACCTAGAACAACCCGCTGATAGTCCCGCCATCAGTGAATCCGCTCCAGTGCATTACAAAGATCAACCGCCGTCCTACTCGGAGAAAGATGCGGACCCATATCCACAGGGAACTGTGGGTGCGTGTGCGTTGGACACGCATGGTGATTTGGCGGCCGCCACGTCCACCGGAGGCAAAACAAACAAATGGACTTACCGTATCGGGTATTGACAACCCAAAAGTTGACAGCTACGTTGGAGGTTCTTATCTAATGCTCTCTTGATAGTGACACCCCGCTCATCAGTTGCGGCACCTACGCCGAAAATTCTTACGCTGCAGTCTCGGGAACCGGGAATGGCGAGTTCTTTATTCGTTACGCGGTGGCGTATGATATCGTTGCACAAATGAAGTACGGAGCAAACGTATCCTTGGCTAAAGCTGCCGACAAAACCATTCATGAAACGATGAAGAATGCTGGTGGTGAAGGCGGGGTTGTGGCGGTTGACGCGCATGGACGTGTCGCGCTCCCGTTCAACACTACGGGTATGTATCGCGGGTTTATCAAGGAGGATGGTGTTCCCCATGTGGCAATCTTTCATGGAGAGTGGTATTGAAGGCCCATGGGGTTGAAATCGTCTCTCTATTCTGTAATATTAGAGTTACACTCGTAGAATTAGTGCTACTCTAGGATGGCAGCAACTTTTAGAGCAACCGATGTTGCCATATCTCTTAGACCCAGATGCATGGTCTGCGTGTCAGAGCTCCAATCTCTGAATCCACCACTTTGCAAAATCCGCGACGCTTTCATATTGCAGCACAGCTTCCCTAGCCATCTCCAACTCCTTTCGGATCCGGACGTCCTTTGTTTTTCGCGATCGAGGAAACTTGCGAGTAAGAACTTTATCTATCAGATAGTGCACCCACTATCAAAAAAGAAAAATGAATGAAAAACCTCGTTAAACAAATGAATCGAGCTTATCCAAGTTCACCTACAAAGACGTTCGTCTTCGGACAGAATTTCTGCCACTCGCCGTGCACCTCATCTCGCATCCATCGGTATATATCGAATTGTAAGTCACCTATTGCCAATGACAGCCAAAAATATCAGAGACTAGGTACTCAGATGGGCCATGCCGAAGCAGTTGTCTTCAGGAATTCAGACATACCACCACGCTGTCCCTTGCCCTTTCCGTCAAATAGTTCTGGGTCATCCAATGGCAGGTAAACTAGTTCAGGGTCTACATTGAAGTCAATTTACATTAGATGATCCTTTACCGTCACCAACAGAAAGGACGTTAATGGGCACTTACATGCGCCTATCCTTCCCCATGTATAGTCAATAATGCAGATTTTCACCCCTTCGTTGGAAAATCCAATCCGATCTCCTTCCAAGTCAATTAGAAATTTCTCGGGTCGAGCAGTAGTGAGAAGCACGTTTCCCCAATGTAGATCTCGATGCTCAAACATTTCTTGAATCTCTGCATTAGCTACGGACAGGCAAAGCTGGAGAAGGAGACTGCGGCATTGAGGTGCTGTGAGGGGAGGATGGTGTTCGAGATCTGTTCCGCCGTTTTGGAGGATAAGAAGGGCGTGTAGTTGGGTTGCTGGGTAATAGTCTGGATATAATACTGTGAGAGTCCGAAGAAAGCCGAAACGGAAGGATGGAAACTATCACTAACCAGGTCGATCATTCTCCATCTCCCCATCCCATTCGTCACGAATGCGCAGCAGCCATTCAGGCCATGGACCAACGCACACTCCAACCCTTACACGCAAGATAACATTACATTGACATGCTCCCAAGAGAGATATAAGTAGCAACGCTGATCCTTACCCCAAACATTGGACAAAACTTTTTCCGACACGTGCCACCTTATTCATGATCATCACCTCCTTGACCACCTCATCAGCACCCATCTGGTCGCCTTCACCTCCGAACGGTATTATTTTGACCGCCGCTGGGATCCCGGGACAACGGGAGTAATCGACGGCGAATACTTCAGAGTAGCTTGCTTCACCCAGTTTACCGGTTATAGAGCTAAAGTCATGCGTCAGCCACCATTATAAAATCCGGATAGCTAGCATAAGATAGCGTGCACCTTCCAGCAAAGAACTCATCAAATGAAACTGGGGATGGCTGTTGAGCGAGCTCAAGCAAGTCTTTAAGGCTTTTCTGGATGATTTGATAAGCGCAATGGTTACGTAGGGGAACACATAGAAATCATACCTCTAATGCAAGGTCCGCTGTTCTGAGAGTTGTCGCTCGGTTCACTGCCACTTCATTGAGTGATACTTTTTCTATGCTCTGACCCAATGCTTCAACTTCCTCATCCACATGCAGAGCTCTCTTTACATCAATATCCATTTTGAGCTTATTATTAATATTTGCATCGTCTATCCCCAAATGAATTATGCCACTTGTCAGTCCTTCTAAGTCGCATATTTCCTTCACCATGTTAGCATCTCGCTGTATTCTTGCACCGACGTTTCCGTCCGTTTCCGCGCCACCCTGAATAATCTTCTCGTCCTCGGACACTGCCTGCGCCTTGTTGTATATTGAGTCAGTAGCAGGTAGCCTTCCTGTAGCAAGATCATCGTCATCCGAGTCATCAATGACGGCCCGCGCGCGACGTTGAGGTCGTGGTAATGCCGCGTTCTGTTGATTAGGATCCCTGTCAACTACATCTCTGCTATCCAATCCATACCGGTCGGGTTCTTTCAGGATGTGATCTGCCTCAACATCTGCCTTGTTGCAATCAGTATCACATAGGGAAAGCCTTCCTGGGAAACCCTGCTCTACAGACGCCTCCTGATTTGCGTGGTCTTCAACGACATTTTGTCCCCCATCAAAGACCTCTTTATTCTCAACAGGAGATTGTTTTCTACCGACAAGGTTGTGCCCCGATTTGACATCGGTCACTATCGAAGGGTGGGTCTCAGAAGACGCAAATGTATCGTTCTGCGAAGATCCACTTAGATGAACATCTCCTGATCGAAGGTCAATACTGCGCGACTGAGATGATTTCCACTGCTGGGTTCTTGTCTCAACATACTCGCTTTCATTGCGGGAAATAAAACCCCGGTGACGTCGTCTTCGTCGACGGCCGACTGTTATTTGGCCTCGTGACTGCTTAACACTGGAAACAGGCGTGCATTGACCGATATCCACTGACGGTAAGACTGTGGAATCTCGTATGGATGGATTTCTATCTGCCTCTTCGTCGTCGGCACGATCGTCGGCCCCTGAAGAGTCTCCCTGATTAGGTATATTCTCCCCCACACCCTCTGACATTCGGTCTCGATGGCTATGAATAATCGTCTCAAATGAGCGGGATACACCTTCCAAGAAGTCTATTTCGACGCCCTCCCCCGCCAATCCGTGGAATTCGTCGCTGCTCTGTATGGGACTCACGCAAATCTCGGATGGTGGAAGCCATTCAGGTGTTGAAGGAATCAGGAGTCTCAAGTTGGCGGGCGAGGATGGCGACGGGTATAATTGCGATATTACGGACGGCTCTGCCTTCGGATGTAGTTCTTTCTCCTCTGCTGTGTGCGTCTTTGGGCCTTTGTCGACTGTAGATGGCTCCGTGTTTTTGTCTCGCGCAAATCCACCCTTTTCGTATGGGCGAGTTCCATTTTGCTCGGATGTAGGGGATTTTAATTTCGTGTCATACACTATCCTGTTTTCCTGGTCCTCATCAACCAAACTTTTCTTTAGGTCCCTCCTACTGTATTCTGTTCTCTGGGCATGACATGTCCCATCGGGCTTGCTTTTTAACTCCTCGTCGTCTTCACCGTCAGATACCCACGTAGACCTGTTAACAACTCGATGAGAGCGTTTTCCGTAAGTCCGGATGGTTTTGGTCTTGGTCGTCAGGAAAGCATTCATTGCTAGATACAAGGTGGTGGGTGACAGCGCGGGCGATTTGACACTCGCGACTAAGCCCTGTCCAATTGGCTCGGACAAGTTGCTTGTACGATGTATGGCTTGCACATCCACTTTTGTTTATCACGGATACCCAAAGATGGCGTTCGACACCATCAGCCTTTCAGCTCTGAGTAATCCGCTGAATATTGTCCTATTTCTCGTCCTGCTTCTCCTCGTTCGAGAGTTCCAGGCGTCAGAGACAAATTTACAACTACCAGCGCATCCTCCGGGTAGGTGTCAAAGAACTCAATCCTGTTCACAGGAACAATTCCTGACGTCCCAATTAGAGCCAATCGTCCTCAAACGATATACACCGCAAACTCTTCTACCGTACACTGGGGAAAAGTCTAACCCCATCCTTGTCTCCATTCTAAATCGTGTGTACGATGTCTCTCGTGGGGCTCAGTTTTACGGACCAGGTACTCTTCTCGTCAAATCTTTCCAGTATAATACGACTTACCTTCCGTCCTTTCAGGTGGTCCTTATTCGTCATTTGCAGGTCGTGATGCTTCGCGCTGTCTAGCCAAAGTCTCTTTTGCAGACGACTTGCTAGCGGATCCTTCCGGGCCCATTGACAAGTTGGAGGATTTGGATGGGGACGAATGGCAAACCCTGAGAGATTGGGCAACCCAATTTGAGTTTAAGTGAGCTATGATAATCCGAAAGCCGTTTTGTGCTGTAGCAGATGTATTCAGATAATTTTTCCTGTTGTCGTTTAGGTACGACCATGTTGGGTTCCTGGTGGAGAATGGAGAAGATCTCGATGCATGACCGGATGGTAATAACCTAAACCATTGTGTTGCCGTAGGCGAAGTCACATTGGCATTGCTATATCATATACCGAATAGTATTGATCAGCATGGATCATATTTTTCTGTGAATACTACGCAAAGTCATCTGCCTTTGTGGAGTGCCTTGGTTGGGACATCCCCCAATTCCAGATAACAATATGAATGTACTGACAACTGAAGCATTACCTGGAACCCCGATCATGAGCACGCCAATCGAAGTGTGATTCCAACTGTTTGCGTTGCTGCATTGTATTTCGCAAAATGTTCCTTCACCTTCGATAAATCATCGGATCGTGATATGAAACATGTCATAATCGGAGTCTTCTGCGATGGCCCAGTCGCAGTTTTTCCGTCATCCTCAAGATATGCAATCTGAATGAATTGATCATGTTCCTGCGGATCGACCTCTGGCAGCACTGAAGGGTAGTCTAGCACTCGAGCCATATCCGCTTCAGAAACCACGCGTGGTCGTCCGGAAAGATCCTCCGCAAAGAATGTTCGCTGTACATACTGAGCATCCGCATGTTTCATATTGGTACAAATCCACGCCCCGTCCAACAGTGCATGCGGGCTGGACACCTTCGATAACTTCTTCAGTTTAAAGGTGTCTGCAAGTGACCGTATGCTAGGTATCCAGACTCCTTGTATATACTGCAACAGCAGGTCGTGGACGCGCGGTTCGGTGGATGCAATCTCCAAAGAGGGCACGTATATGAGAACGCACGGCCGCAGATTCAAAACGAGAAACGCGAACTCCCCGTAATGGCAGAGATCTGTTGGTGCATAGCAGGAGTTGAGGGTTAATGCACGGAGGTCCTGTGGTGATAGAGAGGAAAAGAAGTTTGCTTCAAGGTTGCGGAAGGCGGTTATTGTTTCGGAAAGATGTGATGCGTTGGAAGTCATTTTTACCGAAAGGTTTGTGGAAGAACAGATTCTTAGGTTGGGGTCCAATTGCCAGTCAGAAATGGCTCAGTCACAGTACCACTGCGTAGTCATTGATGTGCCGTCATGGCAACATTAGTTGAGGCCATCGAACTGGACTGACTTCGACGATTGGATTTCCCAAATCATCGCCAACTGCACATTTATATTAAGAAGGCACACAACGGTCAAACGGAGAGTGGAGCTTTTGCTTCAATTATAAAGATTGCTCGAAGATAGCGCTCGCTAGCCGCGCGGGTCATCAGCACCCACAACATCTACCCGCGATCACCAGTGGTCCTGCACCAACATGACTTCGGAGTACATAACTGACCAGATTGTTAAGAGCTGGGAAACGGGGGGTAGCTCGCAGCTGTAAGTATCTTTCAAGAGTTGACGACGATTCATGGAGCTGCAAAAGAGAAGGAAACTTTGGATTAGGTGTTTGGACACTACGGTCGTTGTTCCAAGTTTTGATTTCGGCTGTTAAACCTTGACGATACGTCAAAATATCATAGGATTGCAGCAGAAGCACTGGTTGATTCCCATCTTTCTTTTATCCAGTCTCCAAACTGCCCGTTCTCTCATCACATCGAATGCAAATACGCCAGGCGACATATCGTCAGTCCGTGCATTTGTACTTGAGCTGTTCTACGCGGGTCTCCATGGCGTCCTCGCTCTCAGCTCGATTGCGACGTTTTTCTTAAACTTGTATGTGGATACAACGAAGAGAACCAAGTCCGTGGACGCAGAAACCGCATCCGGATATGTCGGGCCGGAGACATTGGATGACCCCCTATTAATTCCTTCCATTTTGGTCGACGTCATGTGGCTTCTGGACCAGGAGAGTGACCCGAAGGTAGTGGAAGGTGCGCAGACGGAAAGAGGTCGGCTGGTAGCTCTGGCGAAGGACTTGCTGGTGCGTGTTTTGCTTCATTTCCATATGGTGTGGGGGTGGGATGCAGGAATTTAATCTGAATTTTGATCTGAAATCTGCATCTACACGTAGGCCAAGAACTTCATACCCGACGTCATAATGAGGGAGAGATTGGAGTTGGATTTTCAGCAAGCGATTGGCTTGATTCATGATGCGCGGGGAATAGGGAAGAAGGAAGTACGGGTGCGAACATTCATGTTATACGCGCAAACGAAGTACAATCTTCTTCGCGAGGAGTCAGAAGGGTATTCTAAGCTAGTTACCGAGCTGTTTGGAAGTCTACCACCTCTGTTCGATGCGCACCCGTCAAGTCATGGTGCATCTCGACTGACAAAGGAAGAAGCTGTGAAACGTCGCGCTGAGGTGGTGGATGAACGAGCGCGAAGGACCATGGGAAACATTGCCAGCTTAATCGGATACTTTGACATTGACCCAAACAGGGTTTTGGATCTTATTCTTGATCTGTTTACGGCGAATATTGCGGACCAGTGGGATTTCTTTGTGCGCTTGTTGGAACTGAGTCCATGGCGATCAAGGGGCGATCAAATACGAGAAGCTCGGGCAGTGTGCGGCCAGATTCTTGGGTTCAAGTTTGATTGGTACAATGGACGCAGCAACACACGGACCGTTCCAGAAAATCTTATTTTTGTCGCGGCTATCATGGTCAAGCATGGATTAGTGGCTTTGGGAGATCTCTACGCGCATTTAAGTCCGTCGGATGAAGAAGTGCAAAAGCTGTATAAGGATTACGTTGATGATTTAACGAAAAAGGAGAAGACTGCTGGAAGATTGCAGGCCCAGGGAGTATGCATCTCAATAGTCTGTGTTGGTTGCTGTTCGAGCAATTTCTTAATTTACCTCGCCTGTGTTGTATTCTAAGCTGATCGGGACTCTCGGCGACGAAGGAAAAGCTTCGACCGCCACTATCATGCAGGTAAAGGACAGTAAGCCAGAGGTATGTGCAAGGAAGGTCCTGCTTTGAACTCCCGCATATGTGACACTCACGCAGAACTTCACAGGTCAAGAAATCGAACAAGGTTAACCAGAAAGCGGAGCTCGCTGCTGCTCTGCTCGCGATTGGAAACGTCAAGAACGCGTTTACCATACTTGAGCGGTTACCACGGCTGTCTGACCTGCATCCGGAGATTGTTGAGAATCTCTGTAGATGGTTGCGGGAATTGGTTAGTCCATGGGATATTAAGCCATTAGTTGGTGCCGCGCGTGGACCCCAACCCAAACCAGAAGATTTCCGAGTCCCCCTCAACACGATATCGGTGAGACTGGCACCATACGGTGAGAAAGTATTTGTTGGAAGGAATAAGCATCCGGCGCGGTATAGATTCTTCTACGAAAATTGGAGATCGGAGATACCTACCATCCGAAATGTGTTCGAGTTCATCCAAAGGATTCGAATGTATTTGGTGCACATCGGCCCGCATCTGTACAGAGATCCGATCCTTGTAGGCCAGCTGATTCGCATTGGCGCGCTGCACGTTTCAGAGGTTGGTCGGTGAACGTTGGACTACATGAGTTTTAGAACGGTGCGAGCTCAATACGCTTTCATTCCATAGGCTCACAAGAGAATGGAAGGGAAACCAGATCTTGTTATGGTCCCGCATCCAACAGAGAACGATCCGTTTGAGGGAGTTCCATATGACAAGATCATAAACGGATGGCTAAACGTAGTCGCAAATTACCTGCTACCTGCTGTATCTCGGGCCGATCCAAATCCCGCGAATAGTCAAGGGTTGTGGAAGATTGTGAAAGAATTCCCGTACCAGAAGCGGTATGCACTCTATGGAGAGTGGAAGAATCGGTTGTACAGTGAAATCCCGGAGATGAAGCTCGCCAGGGCAGGGTGCGAGCGCGATTGTAGATATATTATGACGTAAGTCCTTTGCAACCTCCACACCCAGGTTGAGGACCTACTTAATTTGTCCTCTGGACCTAGACGATTGTCAAAGGACTCTGGAAAACAGTCTGGTCGACAAATTGGCAAAGTTGTGCATTCAAATCCCGTCGTTGCATTTTCTTATATCATCAAACAATTGGAGAGCTATGACAATATGATTCCGCATGTTGTCGATGCGTCACGGTACCTCACCGAGCTTGAATTCGATATTCTCCCGTACTGTCTTATTGAAGCGCTGTGCGAGCCGAAGTCGCGGGTTGAGGCCAATGGGCTCTCAATTGCCCCATGGCTGAAGTCTCTCGCCGCATTCACTGGGCAGGTTTTCAAGAAGCATGGAATGGAGCTCGCACCGCTCCTTCGATACTTGATTAATCAGCTCTGTGTCGGCAGTGTGCATGATCTGATCGTTCTGCAAGAGTTGATTGGCTATATGAGTGGAATCAAACTGATGGAGGAAGCTACCGAAAATCAGTTGGATGCTTTAGCGGGTGGGGAGACGTTGAAGCGGGAGGCTTTCATCTGGGAAAATATTCGTACGACACGGAGATCCGGACTGAGGCTAATGAAAGCGCTGCTGGAAACTGGCTTCGCCCGCCAACTGAGTATCTTAATTAGCCAGCGTAAGCAGGAGATTGTCTTTGCCGGAATGGGAACCGAGGATGACGACATGGATCTAAAAATTCTGGCATGGTTAAACGACTATGTGAGTCCCCTCTTCTGTGATATATAGTGGAAATACGCTTCCAACTTATCATCTGTTACCTGCACACCACAGTGCCAACGGACACTGCTTCAGTATCTTGAATTCTTGTCTGTAACGGCACCGCCGGAGATCTTTGCTGATGTTACACCCTCGGTCGAGGATCTCGTGGAGATCTACGGTTTAGACCCCGAGCAGGCCTTCTTGATAGCTAGGCCGAAGTTGGTGAACTCTGTCAAGGTGTGTTCTCGCTTTTCTCATCCCACCCAACATTACTCTTGCGTTGCTCGCAGTCTGGGATGTCTGATCAGGACGTATGCTAATTACTGTCACAGCAGAAGCAGCTCACCAATGGTAGTAGCAAAAGCGAGCAAAGCAATATCATGGATGTTGATGACAAGGCTAAAGAAAACATACCTGATACGATGGAGGTTGACGGACCCAACCATGATGCTCCCGCTCATAGTGATGCCGCCAACGTGGAATATCCTGGCCTCGCCGATCCAGCAACGAATGCAGTATGGCAGCCTGGCCTTCATGAAACTATCCGTGCTGCAGTCAATATCCTTCCAACGCACGCATGGCGTGGGATTAGTCCTGCATTTTATGCGACTTTCTGGCAGCTGAGCCTGTACGACATTGTGTTGCCAAAGCAAAGATACCATGGAGAAATTGCGAATCAGAAGAAGAATATCCGACAAATGGAAACAGAAATTGTGCAACTCGAGCGAGAACGCGATAATGTCGATGAAGGGCTGCGGAAAGCGAACGACGAGATCAGGAAGAAGAGGAAAGAAATAGATAGAGCAAGTCTAGTGATCAAGGCTCTCGATGGCGAATGGAGGATGCATGAAGAGCATTACAAGCGCATCATGGAAAGAGTCAAAGCGGAGAGTCCATTCTGGTTCCATTCAAGTATGGCAGCTGTCTGGTTTATTTTGCGACCTTGCAAGTGCTGACATAGATTCGAATGTCTTCAGGTGTAGGTCGTAACGAGATTATTAACACGATGATACAGTACTGCTTGCAGCCGCGTTGCGTGCAGTCACCAGCAGATGCAATGTATTGCGCAAAGTTTATAATGATGATGCATTTGTTGGGGACACCGAATATTCCAACTGCGTCGCTTTACGACAGGGTGAGTGCTGAGAAGCAGTCAATCTACAGGAGATGTCTAGCCTGGTGCTAATGCGGAGCATGCAGATGTGCAGCAGGGATATCATTCACGCGTGCATCTTTGCTGGTACGGAGGATGAGGCAAAAAACTACGGACTGTTCTTAGCGGTTATTTTCCGCACACTTTCCACCTGGCATAAAACCCCTGACCTCTTCAAGAAGGAAGCAATCGGAGAAGGTCTTCCAGGTTTTCTGAAGAAGTGGCCTACTGGGGTGATCACTGGGAATATGGATCTCAGCAATGCAGATTTCATCGAGTACGAAGAATTCCGTCAAGCGCTACGAAAATGGCATTTGAAATTATGTAAGGCGATCTTGGCTTGTCTGCAGAGTGGAGAGTATATGCAGATTCGGAACGCCATTCTCGTCCTGGATCGCGTGAATGAATACTTTCCAGCGACCAAGCAAATGGGGAACACCATCAAGATTGCTGTACAGGAGCTGGAGAGAACGGAGCAACGGGGCGATCTAAAACAGCTTGCCCGCAGTTACGGAACAAAATTGCAGTTGCGAGAGGGACAATGGCTGGACAATCGCGAGTTCTGTCGAGTCGTTGAACGCAAAGGAAGTGGCATGGTTGACGGTATGGTGACCCCGGGTTCAGAAAGTGTGCCTGCCTCTCGGCGGGAGAGCGAGATTTTGAAACCAGAAGAGGGACAATTGAAAGAAGAACCAGGTGGAACAGATGCGGAAAGGTTTAAAGATGAGGTTAAAAAGCAGGTGGATGACCGAAGGCCACGGGAGTCGATGAAAGAAGCCTCAGGGACTAGCACGTCAGCTCCTCATACCCCAACCCAAAGGAAAGAGGAGAGAGAAGGTGGCACGAAGGATCGGGATCGAAGAAAGAATGATGAAAGCGTATCTGGTACAGGAGGCACTGCCAATTCAGCAGAGAGAGGGGAAAGGGAGCGTGGGGAAATATCGCATAGGGAGCATGGCCAGAGTTCCAGTCATGAAAAGCCTCGATTTAATGAGAGAGACAAAGAGAATCTACGACGAAAGGAAGGAGCCGGATCGGTTGGCATTAGTGGGACGTCCGCTACGAAGGAAAAGGAAAAAGATAGAAAGCCCGGGCGGGAGCGTGAGAAGGGACAAAAAGATACAGAAAAGGACAAGGAGAAGGAAAAAGAAAAGGACAAAGAGAAGAGGGGGGATAGGGCCAAGGATCGAGACCGAGATAGGAAGAGAAAAGAAAGGGTGAGGTCCCGAAGAGAGGCTGTCATCACGACTTGAACGAATCTTCATTGAAAAATATTAATTTATTTTTTTTCGTGGCAGGAAGCGGACAGCATGACTGAGGATCGAAAGGATCGGAAACGCGATCGTGAAAAGGACGAGCGAGAGAGCAAACGGAGCAGGAGAGATGATGGTATGGTAGCTGTTGGTTTGAGCTGAATTCAAGATATTCCAAGTGGTTCCACTAACACGACGGACACTTATGAAGTGGGATCCTCAGCCGCCTCGGAGAAACCTGCCGGCGACAACGGACCTGCGGGAAATAGCGCAGTTGGACGAAAAAGACGTGCTGAAGAGGGTACGTTCGACTTGATTGGACTCAGCAGTCCTTTTATTAAATTACATATCGAGTAGATCCATCCCCAGCCCCAGGCGGGATTGATTCATATCGTCCGGCATCAGCATCCGCCAATGGCAACACAAAACGGTTACGGGGAACTTCACGGGACAGGGAACGGGAAGATAGGGATCGAAGGAGGAGGGGCCGCTAGATTTAGTTTAATATAATTGCTTTTTTATTGTACTTGTAAATTTTTGAATTGAACAGCAATGATGAGCGGTACATCATAGAGTATTAAACAGTTGTAGCTACGGTTGTCTCCCATGCCCTCCTCCGTAATCCGTGCATTTGGAACACGTTCCATACATGCTTTTGAGGGTGCAGCTTCAGGATCACAGCATTGTGCTAGCGTTCCGAAACTTACTATTCAGCCGAAGTTTATGCACTTTATTGCCCATAATAGTAACAAACCTAAACGTGAGAGGATTTAAAGTTGTCTCTATTTTCTGCTGCCCCAGGAATCATGTACACTTAAATTGTCTTGACCGGATTTCCCCTCCGGTACGGATTTCTTGAGTGGAGGATATGCCATATAATGGGGGATATCTATTCTGGTGGGTCTAGTTCTTGATTTCTTGGTTTTGCCACTGGACAACTCAACAAGGACCGCATTTTTTAGGGACCAAGTGCCAAATGCCACGGTTCACGAGTGGACGGTATGGTCAGAACCATACGATACTCTACAGCATACCATGTCAGGCTACGTTGCCCTTGTTCATACCATGGGACTGGTCACGAATGGGCTGATGATACTATGCTTTTGGACGATGGAGAAAGAGATGCGCAGTGCGGCAAACTATCTTGTGTTGAGTCTGACAACGGCGGATTTGTTCAATAACATGGGAAACGTGGGAACGTTTTGGTATAATACTGTTCGTGGGAGATGGGCTGCAGGAAGAGTTGCATGCCAGGTGAGAACCGCAATCGAATTTCACAATTGTGAGCAGTCTGGCTGATATATCCACAATCGAAAGATTGTGGGCTTTTCTGATTTGTATTTTGGAGCCTTATCCATAACGATGCTGGCGGCAATTGCCTACGAGGTGAGTCAGTCGAACGTGACGACAAAGAAGACGGGCAATTGCAATGCTAATGTTCTATCCGCCCGGACCACAGCGGTATACCACCATTGTACAGATACAACCACTTTCAGGAAAGCATTTGGCATATATCATTGGCGGAGCGTGGTTCAGCTTATTAGTATTAGGGCTCTCACCGTGGTGGTTTCACCCTGCGTACGGCTTTCCAATGAGAAGTTCTGGGTGAGTTGAGCAAATGCAAGCATGTATGAAGCAGTCGATGACTGATTTAAAGCTAGCTTCATGTGTCTAGTCCATTGGGCAGATCCGTCCCCTACAGGGAAGACGCTCACTGGAGCGTAAGTACATTGCATTAACGGACTCCTGATCGTCTTGCATATAACAGACCCATTTCAATAGCTGTTGCCTTCTCATCGCAGCGTGTATCGCTGTCATCTTCATTTCGTATTATAAGATATTCGGCGAATTACGCAGCGTCAACGAAGCGTTGCCAACCCTGCGGACCCGCATTCCGACAGAGTTGGGCGGAGACGGCGGGGGAAGTTATAAATCCAAGTCTTCTAGTAGTAGCCATGTCGCCTCTGCTAGTACGGGAGTCTCGGTGAAATCTAGGAAGGGGAGTACCTCAATGAAGATCAAGGATCAACAACGGCAATTAGAGCGGGCGGTTTTGACACGATCTTTGATCATGGTGTCAGGTGCGACTTTCAAATTTAGAGAGCTTCTGTCTTTCGAAACATTCATTTAAACGGACATCTTCAGTCTTCCTTGCAGAATGGTTTCCTTATTGCCTCATGATGGTGATCGAGTTATTTACGAGCCGACAAGTGTAAGCCAAATATCAGTATCTTGGTTATGGTTCAGATATACTAATAGGATATCTCATGTACAGGGCACCGCTCTTTGATCTACTGGCTGCCTGTATGACATACCTCAACTGGCCCTGCAATTCTATTTTGATCATGACATTGGATAAGAGATTTAATCGACGAGTACGAGAAATTCTTTGGCTGGATGTATTGTTTCCGCGCAAGGTGGAAATTGATGATATTCCGCAAGATGAAGGAGAGCATATAGATAAAGGCATAAGCGATCTAGCGCCGTTGCCAGAGATGGAGGAAATGAACGAATCTTGATTGAAAAAGATCACTTGTTACTTACGACTTTATTGCTTTCTTGCACTGCCACACAGGCGTGATCCAGAGCCATGGTAAGACTTTCACGGGACGCGCAGCCACGTCTCAATGTCGTCACCACTGATGTCACGCGTCTTGGGTCGCTTACGTAGCATTTTGAACCCACTGGGGTATAAATGGCAGCAAAGACCTTTGCAACTACTCTCACATTGGTTTCCTTGAACAACAAACACTATCAAGAAAGACCATATAATAATGTTTTCACGAATTGTTCAAGCGGTTGCCCCGAAACCAATGCTTATGGTCATCGCCGCGCCAGCCCGCGTTCGGGCAATCCCAACAGCATTGTATCACCACAGCCGCGACATCAAGTTGCCAGGATCAGACAAAGACCCACAATCCGCATCTTCAGCATCGCCCAGTGTCCCTCCTCCACCTGGCGACGCTGCTGAAAATTTCTTTCCCCACTTCGAATCCGATGCCTCTGCACCGCTGACAGGCAAACCTACCCCATCACGAATCACCAAGGTCGCCAATGAGTCTTCCACAACAGTGGAGGATCTCATTAGTCTGCCCGCTGAGAAAATACGCGAAATAGCTGGATGTGATAGCAAATCCACATCTGCGACACTGTCTTTCGGTGATTCCACGCGCATCGTGAGTGAGTTTGAGCGTGAGGCATATGCACCAAAGAGCACAAGCGCACAAGGTCCTGAGTTACTTGGCTTGCACGAGAGAGACTTCCGGGAGGGGAGGGTGGCGGATGTGAGCGATGTCGCTGAAGTGGACCCTAGGACTGTCCTGGTGATGAAGAAGGAGATGGAGGACATGGTTGGTGGTGCAAGGGGGCGAAGCGAGAGCGCTATTCCGGAGGGAGGAGTGCGCCCGGTGCATCCGTTTGTGAGCGGAAACGAGAAGAGAAGTGCAAAGCCGGTCGGTCGGCAAGAAACGGAACATGCACGAGGTGATGACGACTCACCGCGGCATTTTGTAAAAAAGGCACAAAAAGCCAAAACGGTCATGCCTGTAGATCCTTCGACGCAATTTGTGGAACTGGGCAAGGGCAATTAAGGGTAGCCGAGATATAACTTATTTTCCGTGAACCTATGATGATAATGTAATATATGCTCCCTAACTGTATACATCCTACCCAATCCTTCCAGTAAGATGTCCGGTTTGTGGATGCTAAACCTCGCCGCTGATCATTAATCCATGACTACCAAGAGTAGCAACCTCATCATGAAATGCCATCGACCTTCCCCCCGTGAAACCGCTTAGGTTTCTGTTGAATTTCTTCATACGCGTCCTGTTGATCAATATGCTTTCTCTTGATCTTTCCTGACGGATTCCTTTCGTCGTCGGATTGTGATGCATCACAATCCGATAACTTGTCCACAGCTGTGAACCCTGGCCCCGCTTCGATCACGGCTTCCAGACTCTGCCTTCCTTTGTCATGTGCCTCTTTCTCCTGCTCCGCCAATTCCATACTCCCGTCGACGAGCTCCGCCAACGGATCATCGCTGCCAAAGAACTCATCAATCGTAGGCTGTAGCCGTTTCTCTTTTTCATCCCTGGCAGATGTAGATTCGATCGTATCCATGGTCGCGCTGTGTCCGTCAATACTTTGGCCAACGACATCCAACTTTCTGCGGATAAGGGGCCATTGGATATCATCTTCAGCCGTACCATCAGCCAAAGTGTAATCACAGACTTTCAACAAACATACGAGCATACCCAATGTCCCCCGTGCGAGAATATACTTGATATCCACGTTTTCTTCCCGCCCGATTCGATGCGCCCGGTCCTCACCTTGTAACAACTGAGCTGGATTCTGCCGAGATGGTAAACCTTGGGTGACTGAACCCATCCTTCCAATCATTTAACGTACCCAAAACAATTCGGCAAAGACGACTGAAAGTGCACACAGTGAATATGTCAGTATGACGTTGAGATAAGTCAAGTACTTCCACTAGGCCATGAACGTACCCAAGTCTGCGGCGTGCAAGGTCAGCCTAAAAATGCTCTATCAGATCTCGCCGACTGATCCTATGACGGAAGCTGCACAGCCATACCCAACGCCAGCCGCCGTGATACTCAACACCGCCACCCGCGTCTCCGAGTCATTTTGAAACTCCTCACATAGGTCCTGTCGTAATTGCGAAGCTGTACTTCCGTCAATTCTAATGTATCGTGCCTACATCGACTGTCAGCCCAAGAATCAGTTGACAGGAAGGAAGAAGCAGATAACTACTTTCAGCTGATTCAATTGCTCAGAGACACTGTCGAGGACATGTGTATGGTGCGCAAATACTATAAATTTTTTTGACGTGTGATCATGGAGCTCTCGTAAGTACTCTTGAACCGCCGGTAGTTTCGCAATCCCTGTTTGACGATACTAGCATCAAATAGAATCCATGAGCAGTTTTAACGCACATTGTAAATTATTATGGTACCTTTACCATTTGAATCAAAAAGCTCCTCTTCTCGAGGGTAACTTCCTGTCGGTGCTTGGTATTACTGGCTCTTTTCGCGTCTTCCAACCTTTCGTTGATTTCCTCATTTTGCGCCATAAGAACTGCAAAGGTTTGCTTGCTCTGTGCTGCAATGTCAACGTAAACGCACTGCCGGGTCTTGCTAGGCAGTTCCTTTAGGACGTCTTTTTTCAGCCTTCGAATGAGGACAGTTTGCTCAAGAAACCAGTGCAGTTCGCCAATGTTCGAATTTCCTGAGGTTTAGGGTTTCGTGAGCCCTCAACCATCTACCTGTATACTGCTCTAATACCTGTGAAATCCCAGCCGTACCGATTCTGTAGCGTTGACGAACGTTATAATAGAAATTCATCATCCAGAAGAAGATTCGCGGACGTACCTGCTTGCCGTCACAATATCTGATACCAAACTGCACAGCAGTAGTAAAGGAAGGTACTAAAGCACTAATCTGCGTGAAAAGTTCGATCGGTCGAGATAGCGCAGGGGTGCCTAAAAAAGCCACCGCCACATTTGCTCAAGCACGCATTGTAATCCTACAACTAGCTCTTACCCGACAAGAGAAGGGCACGTTTTGCCCGCTTTAGCAATGGAACAATTTTTTTGGTCCTCTTGGCCTGCCGGTACGTTCCCACTCTCAGCTCAGTAATGTATCTCATTTTCCCCAGAACAACGTACCTCCCGACTTTTTAGGAAGTGGGACTCATCTGCAACTACTATCTGATATTTGGCCTTTTCCAGCTGCTTCTTGATGTCCTCCCTACTCGCCAAGTCATAACTCGTAATGACAAAATGACGTTCAGAAGAAACACGGTCCTTGGAGGCAAAAATGACCTGTATCGTTTCCTCCGGGAGGTCGAGCCATTTGCAGATCTCTGCTTGCCAAGTGAGACGTAGAGATGAAGGACAAATCACCATTACGGGCCACTCGTTGCGATAAAAGGCGCAGATAGCGATAGCTTGAATAGTTTTCCCTAATTTCCATTGGCAGCATGGTGAGCGCTCCCAACGAATCATGATGAGCGAGAGAGGCCAGGCACGTACCAAGCCCCATTTCATCCCCCAATAGTACCTTCCCCTGTTTCTTTATTGCTTCTAAGACTCCCACTTTCTGGAACTCCATCAATCTTTCATATACAGATGGAGGTATTTTAGTTTGCATTGACTGCAGAATATTGGAATCAGTCTCAGTCGATTTTTGAGGCGTCTTCAACAGTTTGTGCACAAACGTCGGCAGCTCATTGATTCGCGGCAAAAATCCCACGTTTTTCAGATCCTCCAACTTTTTGATAACTTCATCGTAGCGAGCGGCATCAAATATCCAGACTTTGGCGTCTGAGTCCCATTCGGCATCCTTTACGGCCTGGAAAATCTTTGGAATTGCTTCATGAAAGGATGTTTTGGCACAGATGTGTGAAACATCGCGAACGGTCATTGTGATCTCTATATTTGAGGAGCTAGAGTTTGCACTATTGGGTTTCTTCCCCTTGTTACCCTGCCAAGGTAATGTACGTTTGGTAGCAGTAGAACCAGTAACGGCGGAGTCAACTATATTGGCAGCTCCGCTATGGTCTGATTGTGCTGCTTTCGCAGGAGGCGTATCCCATTCAAAGTACTTGCATTTCCTATCCGGGCACTGAGGTGGAATTGGCTTCTCAGGCAGCCAAAAAAAACTTTTAGCTAGCATACACCTACCGTCCAAAACCAGCGACCTTCATTCACAGTCTTTTTCTTAGTTTGAAAATGTGCTGCTGGCTTTCCGCAGCCGCATTGACGTTCATCTACCATCTGCAGTTGGACAAGTTGACTGGTTGAGCAACTTGAGCCCAGCACGCTGCTCTTGAGTGACTCACGCTTACGCTAAGGAACGGCACGTGACCCACCTTACGAACAGCGCGACGTCCGCTCACTTGCTTGTTATTCGTCACGGACATCCACGCCGGATTGCTTACATCCAATTCAAACCTGCTTCGTCGGGTTTCGAAAGTGACACGCGAACAATGTCTGGAATTTCATCCACTAATATGCTACCGGTCGAGTTCAAGAGGTAGATTACTACACAACGAAGCATTTTCTCTAGTAGCGACTTTAGCTTACCCTTGGACCTGTGCAGAACCGAGAGGCTTTCACTCGCACCCCCGATCAAAAATTACATTGCTACATCGTACGCTGAAGACCCGGACGTCTACATTGATGATTTCCGAAATTTAGAGGCCCTTCGGGGTGATATTGTCGTACCTGATGTTCACCTGGTATCCTTGAACAAGCTCCTAAGGTAAAAGAGACTCGCTAAAAACGGCGATATACCCTCCGAGTGCTGTTGGAATAGGTATTAATATTACCGATTAGATACTATGGGCAATTATTGTACCTTGGATCAAAATTCCCAATTGACGAGCAACATGTAAGGCATCCGCTCAATGCATACTGACATCAAACATATGGTATGGTAATGTTACTAATGCATCGAGACTACAGATCAAAATCTGTTTTTCGTGGTATAACTCTATCGGGAAAGAAAGCAAGAAGTCTGGTAAGACGAGTGCGCACATACATACTATGATGAGTACTGACTAGCTTTTTCAGTCTCGAGCTTCAGCTTGAATTTTGAGAAAGCATGTGTTCTCTTCAATATTGGCGCAATGTATAGTCAATTGGGAGCATCGGAAAACCGCTCAACTGCGGAAGGATTAAAACGAGCAGCCATGTTCTTTCAGGTTGCATCATACAGTTCTTTTAAACTTCCTCGGTATGCTAATTCGCCCCATCGCCATGCTAGCAATCGGCAGGTGCATTTCAAACACTGCAACAACATTTGACCGACTGGACGCTTCCGTCATCCGCTGATCTCAATGCGACGACGTTGACAACACTGACAAATTTCATGCTGGCACAGGCGCAAGAGTGTTTCTGGTATAAAGCTGTAGTTGGTGAGGGCACCAGAACTGTCATATAGGGTCCTAGCTATTAGTAACTAACTACACTCTGTGCAGATAAAATGAAAGACGGAATCATAGCGAGATTGGCGGCACAAGCAGCAGAGTTTTATGATCTCGCACACCAAAGTGCGGTTGGAGCGGGAGTATTTACTGAGGTAGTAATCTTACCAAGGCGCTTTCTCCTGCTTACTGCGTATAATAAATACATCCTCTGTTCCTCAGTCATGGCTGGTGCATATGCAAATTAAGTCAAATCACTTTCGGGCTGCGGCACAATATAGAAAATCGCAAGAGTGCCTAGCTTCAGGGAAATACGGGGAGGAGATCGCCCGACTTCAGTCTGCGCAAGTATACGTAAAAAAAGCGATGGATAATGCGCTCTACAAGAAGGCTTCGTCGTACGTGCAATCGGATTTGAAGGTGTGATGGTGTCTACCTTTCTTTGTGTGCAATGCCTGAAGATAATGACCTCTCATTGACCACAGAACCTGCAAGCAACGCTGGAACACTCTTTGCAACGGGCTGAGAAGGATAATGATATCGTTTGTACGTGACCATCATCGGGAATCTGTTCAAGTAGGATACTTATCGATCGGTCTTTGCTGACACAAACCATGACAGACATGGAGACTATACCTCGCATCGAATCCTTACCGCCAATAGGAGGTGCCAAAATGGTTGAGCCTACCCTCATACCAGATCTCAGTTCTATGTTGGACATAGTGGGCCACCCTATGTTCTCTAAACTTGTTCCGTTTTCTGTACATCAATCTGCGTCCGTGTACAGCCACAAAAAAGATGCACTTGTGTCTAGCATAATCAATCGAATCAACGAGGCTACCGCCCTGGCTCAGAGGTATGTGATATGGTTCCGGGCGATCTAACAGCCACAGTGAACAATAACTGGGCCACAGCACGTTATCATCACTCAATTTACCAGCGGCCATCGAAGCCCTGGAACAGCCGATTGGTCTACCATCGTCTCTGTTACAACATTCAGAGGAAGTGCGTCGCCAAGGCGGTGCGAAGAGCTTGCAAGATACCTGGGCAACGATCGCTGCTCTTGCTGATCGGGACAATGGCATTCTAGATGAGGTGCGTGGCAATAGTAGCAAACCCCGAAATCCAGTCGTTAAGGAATTATCCGTAGGCTGTCCGAACCCTGGATGAAGAAGAAAAAGGAGACGAAGAAATACGCGCTAAATTGGGAACAAAGTGGTCTCGCACACCTTCCAGAGATCTTACCAGCAATCTCCGAGAAAGTGCTAAAGTTTACAAGGACAAACTGTCTGCTGCAAAGAAATCAGATCTCCTAATCGGTTCCAAGTTGGAAAAGAACCTGCACTACATTGAGTCCCTCAGTTTGACGAAGGTACATAAGCCAGAGTCGCATTTCCTGGTCTTATCCCGCTTACACCCACTTCTATTCAGGAAGAGTTGGAGGCGTCCATACCATCAAGTACAGCATCGTCTACATTGGTGTCACGGGATCCAAATGTCAAACAGCTCAAGGGGCTACTGAATCAACTGACTGCAAACATTAAGGACCGTGCTCCTCTCGTGGACAATTTGAAGAAACTGGCAGCTTCGGATGACATTGGTACTATCCGCCGATGGGGGTGAAGTTTATGGATATTCCATTCCAACATTAACATCATTTCTAGGCCCGAGACTTGTCGAGGCGGCTAACCGAAATGAGGAAATTGATGATGACGAGCTTTTCAATCAGCAGTTGAGGAAATATGATCACTTTCAGGACACCGTGCAGAATATGATTGATCAGCAGGAGCAAACCTTGGCTGCTATTCAGGTACGATTCCGATTTTCTGCCATTTTGAAGCTCACTAACGCTCGTAGTCAAAATATAGGAGACAAACAGGAAGTTCGTAGAGTCGAAACAGACCAGCGGAATGATTCGTGAGAGAGAAGAGGCGCTCCAAAACTTGGACAATGCCTACAAAGCATTCAAAGACATCACTTCAAACATGCAGGAAGGAGTCAAATTCTACTCAGATTTTCAAAACGTCCTCAACAAGTTTTCCCAAAACTGCAAGGACTTTGCAATGACTCGGAGTGTTGACAAGAAGGATCAAATCGCCGAGCTGCAGCGGAGCGTGACGAATCTCCATGTATCGGAACCACAAGGGCCACCGCTTCCACCACGACATGCCGGTGCTCCTGCCGGGTATCCGACCTCCCTACCGCCGAATACGCAGCCGGGCCTCTATGCATACGGCCCAACTACAGGTACGATGCCGCAGCCTTACCCCCAAGGGATGCCTCCACCTGGTAAGTGCCTGCTGCATGCACCCCTTAGTAGCACAACCGAGACCGTTTACGCTCGTATGTGATAGGAACCTGGGATCCGAATACGCCCCTTCAATATGGTCCCAACCCCTACGCTCAACCCGGAGCCTATTCCACGAACGTGTTCTATAGCACTAATATTCCTGGTTCAATGCCTCCACCGATGCCGACACAGCCCGGCGGCCCCCAGCAGTATAGGCCATATGGAGCGTAATTTTATATAACTATTTGTTTATACCTCTGGAGTGGTTCGCAGAGAAGACTCAATATATACATTGTCTTGCTGTGTCTTCACAGTTTATCTACAGGCAGCGATATTGTCCTCAAAGCCTTGCAAAACATTCGCCACGTTATCCCCAATCTCTGTCACCGCATATCCTCCTTCCAAAACAAAGAGTGTTGGGCAGCGCAGCGACGCTAGTGCTCGTCCGATTTGAATATAGGCGGGGGTTGTGAGAAAGAAACCGCCAATTGGATCATTCTAAGAAGTAGATGTAAATATGATACACCGGTTGATGCCAACAGAATTAGGAGGGCATACAGCGTATGTGTCCACGCCCAGTGACACAACGACTATCTGAGGATTATATTCCTTGACGCGATTGTCAATAATGGTTTGCAAGGCTTCTATGTACTCCTTCAAAGAAAAAAAACTCATTCAGGCCATCCATCGCCTGGCCGAAACCTGGATATTTAAACGTACCTCATCTTGTGTTCCCAATCTGAGAGGAACGTTGACATTGAACCCCGCTCCTTCGTCCTCGCCGACCTCATCTTCCGCCCCCCAGTAAAAGGGGTAGTCCAATGCTCCGTGGAGGGATACATATAAGGGATTACTGTGCTTCAATCTCCCGCGATAGGTTCGTATTTCCCTAAATTACTCAGTACGTTCAAAGTGGCATGTTACCTTATAAAAGATCTCTTGTGTCCCGTTACCGTGATGGTAGTCTGAGCTTCAAATATCAGCAATGCGAATGCTGCCGTACATAGCGCGAAAAAGTCTCATACCTATATCGATGATGGCAACCTTCCCCACCTTTAACACATCGATGAGATGTCGTACGGCAATAGCCGCATTGTTGAAAAAACAATAGCCGCCTAAAGATTGCCAGTAAGATTGCCAGATTAATCCATTGCTTTTGCTTTAGCAGTTAATGTTGATGAGTGCAGTAACATTACCACATAAGTCCCGCTGGGCGTGATGGCCTGCAGCTGAGAGGTAAGAATTGGCAACATGAAGACTGTGATGTGATATGGCAATTCATACAACCTGGTGGTCTGCACAATGCGAAAATTCCATGTGCCTTTTCCTCTATAAGTAATTCTGCTCCTGTCAATGCTACCTGTGCAGCCTCATATGCAGCTTGGAAGGTGCCTTGTGCCCGCCAAATGTCAGGGGGGGAGGCTCGGCGATCCGAAAGGCTCTTAGGAACGAACCTTCGGCGATTATTCCAGTCATGTCAAAGCAGCTACACAAGTCGGGCATGACCTAATTAACCTGCCGTAATGGGAGGAACTGTGTATGAGAAAAGACGCACTAGTAGCCAGGTCTTCCCAAGGGACCGCCATCTCGCGAGTAGGGGAACTTGGATTGAGGCGGGTTTTGCTTCCATTTCCTTAGGATTCCAACGATGGAAAATTACTCTCAATTATACCTTTGATAAGGTACGTGGACGAACCTCAGGTTGGCAAAATCCCTCACCGCACTCACATCCGGGAATACACCCTCAGGATTGCCACCCACTTTGACCCACTAGTTTTGAATATGTGTTAAGAAAGGGAACAGGCAACGGCATCTTGCATTTACGGCCTTTGGACGAAAGTGACCTCCTCGTAAGCGCTCTGAAGATACGCAATGAATTCCTTAGAGTGAACCGCGGCAATAGGGCCCAAACCATAATCGCTTGGAGCCACTATTTCACCCAGATTTCGAGCACGCAAACTTGAAAGGATGCTATCTACACGCCCAGTGCCCTCTTTGAACGGTACAAAGCGGCCGAGCTCAAGTTCCTTTGGGGGACTTCATGGGTTGAGAATTGGATTGCAAAAGATTGAGCCACTTCAAGCCTAATTATGAAGACGGTGCTTTTCAGAATATATGACCTTCATGTCGTTGATTAAATGTCAATTTGTCTGCACGTAAGAAGCTGGGTGTTCCATCGTGAACTTAAACGAAGCTACCAGCCACCGATGAGTCATCCCCACCGTCAACCAATTTAGCAAATCGCTTCTGAGGAGGAAATGCTTCTCAATCCGCTGGAAGATATTGGATATGATTGGTTCGCAAAGTGCGCTAGACTGACACTGTGTGGACGATCGTGTCCTGACAAGAAAGAAATCGCTTGAAATGGTGGCAGGTTACCCGCGCAAGAGAGGATGCAGCCCAAAGTTAATATGGTTTAGATGTTATATTTTAGACCTTCCTAATGCTTGGTGATGGTTTAATTCGCAGTCCGGATGGTAAAAAAGCTCTTGTAAGTAGGTGTTAACTTCCAAGCAAATCGCTACGAGATCGAGTTGGTGACACGACAAGCCAAGATGAGTCATCGTAGCTTTCTGGAGGAGGAAATACAGCTGGTTGAAGCTCGAACGTCCCGTACAGTTTCAATTTTAATAGCTAGGCTCTGCTACAAGCCATGGCTGCCGTGATGCGGTTTCGGACCGCAGGTTATAATGGTTATTCGGTAATGCTCTTCTCAGCTCACTATCGAAGTAAAGCGTTTCCTAATTTGCTGCCCTCAGATTGAGTACAGTCCCTTCTTCGAAAACCGGATAGCATGCGCCTCTGCAGCCAACTTCGGGATTGTAGGGAATGGGCGATTATGGGTTCTGGGCCTTGGAGCTGGACCTGAAGGCATCGATGTGGAGAAAGTGTATGTGAATCAGAGTGGTTGGAGCAGAGTTGCGGCTGACTTACCATGTCACCACTTATCAAGTTACGATACACAAGACGGGCTATTTGACTGTGCATGGAGTGAAGTGCATGAAAACCAAATAGTTACAAGTAGCGGAGACGGGAGCATCAAACTCTGGGATGTAACATTACCCGTACGTTGTTCAAAGAACCCACAAGTTGTGACACTAGTAAAGCAACCTGACCCATAATCCTTTATAAGGACTTTCCTGTGCAAAATTGGAGCGAACATACACGAGAGGTCTTTGCCGTGAAGTGGAATCTCGTCAAGAAGGACACCTTCATATCTGGCTCTTGGGATCAGACGATCAAGCTGGTAAGCAACCTTTGACCACAGTTGCTCATTTGTCAAACACGGTCTGATGCGATCTGATTGAAGTGGAACCCTGAAGTCCCACAATCTCTAACGACATGGCAAGAACACACGCACTGCATCTATCAAACCGCCTGGTCCCCAACCAGTGGCGACATCTTCGCGTCGGCTTCCGGCGATCACACCTTGAAAGTCTGGGATGTACGCCAACCACGATCAGTACAGACTGTACGAGCACACAACGCAGAGATACTTGCACTGGATTGGAACAAATACCATCAAAACACGCTGGTTACTGGCAGTGTAGACCACAGTGTGAAAGTATGGGATCTTCGATTCCCAGACCGAGAGGCGATGGTACTATTGGGCCACGATTATGCAATCCGACGAGTAAAATGTTCCCCACATAGCGGCAATATCATCGCGTCCGCGTCGTATGATATGACGATGCGAATTTGGGACACGGCGATGGGAGGGAACAGACTTGCGCATGTACATGATCAGCACACTGAATTTGTGTTGGGCGTGGATATGTCGATGTTCTTCGAGGGGCAGGTGGCAACATGTGCGTGGGATGAGCTGATCAATGTCATACAAGTTCCCGGACTTTCAATGAAACATTAGACATCAACCATCTCGGAATTATTATGACATCTTCGCTGCGATGATATTGCACTGATGGCGGAGGTCATATGTAGCAGGTGTATGGACTACTCGTTAGGTCGGCACCTCAACGAAAAGGACTTCAGAAATGAACCGTACTGGAAACAAGTTCAATTTATTTCTGGACCTTGGTTCTGGGGAACCACGGAGGTTGCATGGTCAAATAGATATTCAGCGGCCATACGCATAAAACGTCTACGGTGAAAGCACCCAAGACCCAAGGCGAGTGAATTAATCTGAGTTTATTACAAAAGCAGACCCAAGGAAGGGAAATCCCCACTCATGTTGAATAATTATCTATACAAAATATACGAGCAAAATTGTCTTGAACCGAGACCTTACACGAGAAGAACGGCGTTTATACACTATGTCAAGAGCAAACATCAGTGATAGTAGATGGCAGGGGAACGACTGCTAAAATGCTTACACCGTCGTTCTCCGGGTTGTTCGTCACCTGAGCGTATTTACCCCATACGACTTTTCCGGACTGCGTCACCAACCCCAACTCACTTACATTTACTTCAATAACAGTTCCCTTCGTAATCACCCCTAACTGAGTATACATGGGACTGCTTGGGTTCTTTTTGACTCCCAAAATTGGTAAGCAGAAGGTTGCACCAAGTTCCGGGTGGGTAACATGTGCTTTCTTATACCGAAGAGCCATAGGACGAATGAATCGTTCGTATTTTGGTGGTTTCCGCGTAAATCCCTCTCCAACGAATGTCGCCTTGGTCACCACACGCTTCCACTGCTTTATCTTCCTCTTTCCGGTTTTGAGTACTTTGAATACCTCCGCTTCGTCCATGCCCTTCACTTTCGGTAGAGGGACCTGCCACTTCCCAGCCTTCTCCTTTCGCTTTTGCTTGATCATATTTGATAGAACTTTGGCCCGCGTTTGATTCTCACGGTCCAAGAGATATGTGGGAACAGCACCCTCTTGCACCGGCTGATCCGCAGACTTGTGCTTGTTGTTCCGTTCCTCGTGCATTTTGATTGTTTTCTTCATCTGGACCTTTTCGGCATGCCGCTTCTTGTTGTATAATTTGGCCTTTAGACCGTGGAGACGCTTGGCGTGGGCAGCCCGGGCGTGAACCTCACGGGCCTCCTTTTTCCGTCTGTTGGGCAAGCATGAACCGTGTAAGCCATTTGTCTACTACACGGGCAGTCAGTTCAGTTTCATGTAAACGTACTTGCGTTCCTCATGGTCCAAACGACGACCATGCTTCTTAATCGACTCTTCAATGTATTCGTTCTGAGGCATGTTGAACTTAACGATCAGGTATCAGAGCAGGACAACTGGCAGACAACGGATTTTCAAGTTTTGGTATCAATCCAAGCTTTGTTTATTTTGACATTTTTTCTCATTCGAATCATAATATCAAAAAGAAAAATATGAGCCATTTTTCTGATTGGTCAGAGTTGAGTAAGCAAGCTGGAGGTCTGCATCGCTTCCTGCAGTTTATTTGACAATTGCAACCTTCATGAACTTTGCGCCTGTTTTTGACCCGTGACGTCAAAGGAAAGCACGCACACCTTGTGGTTACTGACACATTCTGTCCAAGTTTCCCATATAACACCTTTCGGAACGCCATGCCAAAGACGGAGAAAGTCCGCACGGCGAGCTCCACCCGAGCCGCGAACCCTATTTTCGATAAAGGCTTGGGTCAGCATATCTTGAAAAACCCCCTTGTTGCGCAAGGAATTGTTGAAAAGGTGCGGTGTACCGATTTTCGTGAAATGACATGCGTTAACGGAAAATTGACTTGGATAGGCAGCTCTGAAACCGACCGACCATGTACTCGAAATTGGTCCTGGTACTGGTAACTTGACGGTCAAGATATTAGAAAAGGCGAAGAAGGTTGGCTCATGACTGGGAGTTTGTATGTAATGAACAGCACAGGTCTTACTTTTTGATATTATCCTTTTCAGACTACCGTAGTTGAAATGGATCCACGTCTCGCTGCTGAATTGACAAAACGTGTGCAGGGAACGTAAGTTAGACGTGGTCATTTCGAAGCAACCCCGCAATATCATGGTGCCAAAGATCTCATAAGGAACTCATCAGCCCAGAACAACGAAAGCTCGACATTATTCTCGGTGACTTTCTCAAGGTCGATCTCCCATACTTTGATGTCTGCATCAGTAACACCCCTTATCAAATCTCCTCTCCCCTCGTATTTAAACTCCTGCAACACCGGCCTTTGTGGCGCTGTGCCGTTCTCATGTTTCAGCGCGAGTTCGCTCTACGGTTAACTGCGAAAGCAGGGGAGAGTCTGTACTGCCGATTATCCGCCAATGTCCAACTTCTTGCCAAAGTAGACCATGTGATGAAGGTCGGAAGGAACAACTTTCGGCCACCACCACAAGTAGAAAGCAGCGTTGTAAGGATGGAGCCTCGTCAGCCACCTCCCCCGGTGAATTTCGACGAATGGGATGGCTTGTTGAGAATCTTGTTTGTGAGAAAGAATAAAACGGTGGCAGCCAATTTCAAGACCCAGTCTGTGTTGGACATGTTAGCACATAACTACAAGACGTACTGCTCGATAAGTGGCAAAGATGTACCAATGGATTTTGATGTGAAGAAAGCAGTTTTGGATGTTTTGGATTCGGTGGGCATGGCTGAGATGCGAGCGGCTAAGATGGATAATGATGACTTTCTGAAGTACGTATCAGCAACCCCCAACTTACACTCGTGCCTTTGACTTAGTGGCTTTGCATTTTTGGTAGGCTTCTAAGTGCGTTTATCGATGCAGGATTCCGATTCAGAGCAGCATAGAGTAGGGTCATCGGTGCATTTTCATCACTACTGTATAGTACTAGTCTAGTTTAACCCAATGCATTACCAGAATATTAATATAGGCCCCGCTACATAGAAACAGATACGTGTTGTACGTCTTTTCATCCCATGAGACTTCTATTCTATCTTATCATTCTATGTTTTTAAGAATTGGTCAATTCGGTTCTTACGTCGCGCTTCGTACTATCATATGACTTAGGTGTTAACAGCACTAATACATCATCCGATTACAAAACACCGTACCTTCTCAGCTCCCTCTAAGGCACGTAATTGGGCTTCACCGATCAAATTACCCTCTAAATCGATCCAGGTAACACTTGTCTCAGACAGGATTTCCGCAGGAAACTTTGAAATTCGGTTTCTTGCCAATTTCATTGTTTTCAGCGACGTGAGGCCACCAAACTCCACCGGAATCATGGTCAAAGCATTATTCTCCACATTGAGCTCCTCTAAAGTGGTCAAAAATCTCATTTCAATCGGTAACGTCGTCAGTTTGTTAAACGATATGTCCAGGGTCACAAGCTTCCTCAGTTGACCTATGGACTCGGGAATATTTGTAATGACATTGTGAGATAATACGAGGCACTTTAGGGATGATAAAGCTGATATGGAAGGATCAAGGGCGTGAAGTGCGTTGTGGGAGAGGTTCAGCGTTTCAAGCGCCGGATAATTGGTAACAGCTGGGAGTGCAGTGAAGCGGTTGCAGGAGAGCGAGAGGATTTTGAGTGAAGCAAAGGAGCTGAGAGGTGGCGGTCTACATGGGAGAGAATAAGATGGCTACATGAAATGTCTCCATAATGCTTGGACGATTTCACTGATGACATACAAGTTTTTCAAGCGATTATTAGATCTATTATGTGTCAAAATCGTTAGCAAGGAGAGCTCCGCGCTGTTAACAAAAGCAGGTAAGCCTTACAAATCCAAACTTTTAAGGTTGTGCAATTGCCACATCATTGCTACCATCTTTGGAGGGACCTCGTTCAGCTTCGCTTGGGTTAGTGTGAGTACACCTAAAAGCAACCTGTGAGTTCGCTACAGAAAAAAATATTGACGCTGGGTAAACATACCTGTCTTCCCTGCCCGTTCCACCCTGGTTTGTATAGAATGCGAGTTGCCCATCTTGCCGCTATCTTCTCGTTACTCAAATAGACGGATTTTGTCTGCCAATGGGCCGCAAGACAGGAGTGGGTGTTAACCTGACAGGCGTTAACCTGCTTTTCAAAGAGGATGACTGGCGCTTTTTAGCGAATAATAGGCACTCGGCGCTCTCAAATCAGTGCACTAACTTCAACCCAATAACAAGGCTGGCGCACAACGACCAACCTACCTCTAGATAAGGTTTGAGAATATCGTAGGGCGCGATCAAGGCTTACGGAGCAATGTGGCACCAGAATATCACGTGATATGTTCCTCTTGTTTTGCATTTGTTTACGAATCTTACATATTTTTTTAGCATCTTCGCAGCAGCCACGGGGCCTATGGCCCAATGGATAAGGCGCCTGACTACGAATCAGGAGATTCGAGGTTCGAATCCTCGTAGGCTCGTTGAACCTTGTACTTTTTAGTCTGTCATCGTGACTACGGTTTATTGATAAAGCTTTCTTCAGTGCAAGACTTTGCGTCGAGTCATGCCGTGAGGTCGGCTCTTTTGAATGCCCTCCTTTAATTCTGGAGTTCTTGTTCCTCTCACCTGCACTAATCTCTCCGTATTCCAATGAACAATTACGCGACTCTGTAACTTGTACTATACTCGGTTCTGAATCATGCAATGCATTTGTCCCGAGAAATAGCTAGCTGTTCCTCTTGCTGCAAACCCTGAAAAAGCCAGTCAACCTCACAGACGTACAAACTTCTGCCCTCGTTGATCAAGCAATCAAGAAGTTCAAAGAAACCCCTCATTTCGACCGGACGGACACCGTGAAAATGTAAACGCTCTTATTAATCAGGAGCAGTTCGTCTTGTGCTTGCAGATTTATCTGAATATCAGATCAATGTATATTTATGCTCGCCAACTAAGGATTTGTTTGTACTGCATCGAGCAGGAGGCTTGTTTGCTAGAAACGCGCATATCACGTAAGCACGTGCTTGTAATACGCCTGCCCAAAGGTGGTATGCGAAGGCCATTTCGACTTCACACTCAACGGACGGAGTAAAAATGGGATCCATTGAGGTAATACCAGATTTTCTGAAATGCTAGCTGCCCTTGACAGCTTGTGTGATTCTTATTCCTGTGACCAATTTTATATTGTCTTTATGGACGGGTTATTCGCAGGCCTTATTCGAGGGTAAAGTCGCCTAACCTTTCCTCAAAATAGTGCATGTTTTCTCCATCTAATGTTTTCGCTAAATAGCTATAAAGTCCAGCGATTCCGGCAAAGTTCGCTCACTTCTTCTTGAGGACAAGACGTTGACGGCCCAAAAGCACCGTGACCCAACTGTCAAGTTCGATCCAGACGTGGAACTAGATGCGTACAAGTTCCTTGGGGCATACATAGGATCAATTACAGCGCTGCACTTGGCGATATTATGTGGGCAGGATGCGATTGCAAAGGATATTGTGGAGAGAACATTGCAGGATGATTTGGATATTACCTTCGGGGTATGCTTACGTTTGCGCAACGATATTGTCGCTTTTCACCATACTGATCAACGTCTTCATATCTAGGGAGGAAATACCGCGTTGCATCTTGGTAATCAGAGGAAAGGCATTATTTGGGATACTGGAACGATATCTCACATATAATACCTTTGGTTTCAGCAACCTTTCTCGGTGCCCGAGACATTGTTAAACTCCTTTTAGAACAAGGGGCCAACCGCAAGATTACAAATGCGAAAGGTTTTGCACCCGTGGATGTAGTGGATGATGGGGAAATGCGAGCATTGTTTGCCGAAGAGAGTTGATTGTGAAGGACGAACATGTAGGGAAGCAAATAATTGCGGACAGGGCGTGGGGATCTGAGAAGCGGGTATTTGGATTTAATGGGGAGAACACCAAGATGAGAACAATTCTTGTAAATATGTGAAGAGTTTGAGTGGCTGGTATGAATAACCAGTGCAGAGTATTCACACATCCGTCCGCACAACGAAAATTGCACATTCTGTGTTTGTGATGGCTTGGCCCATGAACCTCTGATTTGTGTTGATCATCGGCAACTGAACAAAAGAAAATGCAATTTGAAAGTGGCGAGCCACATTCCGGCCCTCTAAACCCGAACAGTTGCTTCTCCCACATCTCCAAAGGCTACTATTATGATGGTATTCTGCAAAGACCCATTTGGATTACTGAGACACGCCTTGCAAACGGAGCATTCGTCGCTTGACCAACTTGTCTCTCTCCCTCTCCAAAGCGTCTAATTCTGCCTTCTCAATCTTTGACACCCAGTATCCAACTCCGGCAAAGCCCGCGGCAAATAACAAGTGCAAGTGAGGTCCTACATGTAGAGTCATAGCGTCAGCATCCGTCGACGCCTGTTTGGCAATCATTCCCTGACGGCGACTACAGCAACTCACTTTCCAAAACCGGTCGGCGCTGCATTCCCAAAGCCCACGCACGAACAAAGGCACCAACCAATCCCCATCCAGCTAGTTCAAGGGTTTGGCCTTGGGAAATTTGGGAGGCTTCCACGGCCTGTTTTGACGGAACGAGGATGGTGGCCGGCATAGTGGTATCGGTTCAGAGGTCTATCAAAAGACGCGCCACTAGAAGGTTATTGTATGCCCCACAGAGAAATTACTGGATACTCCAAGAAGAAAGTCAATTGTTTCCAGTTTCTTACCGGGAGTTGATGGTAGGTAAGTCGTCCGTTGAGTTGATGGGCGTGTGCCAGCAGCGAACTCCTCCTTGGATCGGAATGAGGCACAGTCATTGGATGCATGCAACATATCTGTGCCACCATGTCGTTTGTTGTTTCAAATGCGACTGCCTTTCCCCCATCCCTTTGAAGTTCCTTCCTTCTCTTGGAGTTGGACTCTCTTAACGGTCCATCCATTCCATCCGTCGCATCCATCCATCTGCTTTTTCCATCCTTAACACCCCGAGGAGGCAACAGTCAAGATGGTATGTGGCAGAGCCAGTCGCCTCCTGAACATGGGGGGGTGAATGAAGGGCAATGACCAATGCTCATCGTCGAATTTGGATTGTTAACCCAATGTTTTGTTGTTTATTTATAGGTGAACTTCTCAGTAGACGAGGTACGGTGTAAAATGACGCGCGGCTGTCGGAAAAGACCTTCAAAGGACAACCCGGCAAAGGTGTTTGAGGGTGGATGAAGCTAACAATATATCCGCTTTTGTAGATCCGGGTCCTTATGGACAAGCGGACTAACATCCGTAACATGTCCGTCATTGCCCACGTCGATCACGGAAAGAGTACCTTGACCGACTCTCTCGTGTCGAAGGCCGGTATTATTGCGTCTGCCAAAGCTGGTGATGCTCGGTACACCGACACCCGGCAGGATGAACAGGACCGTGGTATTACCATCAAGTCAACTGCCATCTCTATGTTCTTTGAAATGGCCGAGGGAGACTTGGCTGACGTGAAACAGAAGTCGGATGGTAAGTTCATGTTCAGACCAATTTATACTGAACATGGATGAACTCATGCGGTCGATTTCTGCAGGTGCTGGGTTCTTGATCAACTTGATCGACTCCCCCGGTCACGTTGACTTCTCATCTGAAGTTACAGCTGCCCTTCGTGTCACTGACGGTGCTCTCGTCGTCGTGGATACCATCGAAGGTGTTTGTGTGCAAACCGAGACTGTACTTCGTCAGGCGCTTGGTGAACGAATCAAGCCCGTTGTTGTCATCAACAAGGTTGACCGTGCTTTGCTCGAGCTTCAGCTCACTAAGGAAGATTTGTACCAGGTGAGGAATTGAATTGATTAGTAGTTGTTCAGGACGATTTGCTCATCTATGTCCACCAGACCTTTTCTCGTACCATCGAGAGCGTAAACGTGGTGATTGCCACCTATCTCGACAAGAGCCTTGGCGATGTACAAGTGTACCCTGAAAAGGGTACCGTCGCCTTCGGTTCCGGTCTCCATGGATGGGCTTTCACCCTTCGCCAGTTTGCCAACCGTTACGCCAAGAAGTTCGGCGTTGACAAAGAGAAGATGATGGGTCGTCTGTGGGGTGAGAACTACTTCAACCCCAAGACCAAGAAATGGACCACCAAGAGTACGGACACCGACGGCAAGACTCTTGAGCGTGCCTTCAACACGTTCGTCCTCGACCCCATCTTCCGTCTGTTCGATGCGATTATGAACTTCAAAAAAGAGGAGACCACTAAGATGTTGGAGAAGCTTGAAATCACGCTTAAGAGTGATGAGAAGGATCTTGAAGGCAAAGCTCTTCTCAAGACTGTGATGAAGAAATTCCTGCCTGCTGGTGATGCTCTCCTTGAGATGATTGTTATCCACCTTCCCTCCCCTGTCACCGCCCAGAAGTACCGTTTCGACACCTTATACGAGGGTCCTCTCGATGACGAGTGTGCTATCGGTATTCGTGACTGTGACCCTACCGGTCCTCTTATGTTGTACGTGTCGAAGATGGTACCGACATCCGACAAAGGGCGCTTCTACGCGTTCGGTCGTGTTTTCTCTGGTACAGTTCGTGCTGGTCTTAAGGTCCGCATTCAGGGTCCCAACTACGTACCTGGCAAGAAGGAGGATATGTTCCTCAAGAGCATTCAGCGGGTTGTTCTTATGATGGGTCGTTACGTGGAGTCTATCGAGGACTGCCCTGCTGGTAACATCATCGGTCTTGTCGGTATCGACCAGTTCTTGCTCAAGTCTGGTACCATCACAACCTCTGATACCGCCCACAACCTGAAAGTCATGAAGTTCTCCGTCTCTCCTGTCGTGCAGGTCGCTGTTGAGGTCAAGAACGCCAATGACCTTCCCAAGCTTGTGGAAGGGTTGAAGCGTCTCTCCAAATCTGACCCTTGCGTCCTCTGCTACACCTCTGAGTCCGGTGAACACATCGTTGCTGGTGCGGGTGAACTCCACCTCGAGATTTGTTTGAAGGATCTTGAAGAGGATCATGCTGGTGTCCCTATTAAGACCGGTGACCCCGTTGTCCAACTTCGTGAAACTGTACAGGCTGAATCCAGCATTGTTGCACTCTCCAAGTCCCCCAACAAGCATAACCGTATTTTCATGAAGGCGTCCCCCATGCAAGAGGAGCTTGCCCGGGACATTGAGACCGGAAAGGTGTCACCGAAGGACGATTACAAGGCTCGTGCTCGTATCCTTGCGGAAGAGTACGGGTGGGATGTCACTGATGCTCGTAAGATCTGGTGTTTCGGTCCCGACGTGTCTGGTGCCAACTTGTTGGTCGACACCACTAAGGGTGTACAGTATTTGAACGAAATCAAAGACTCTTGCATTGCTGCCTTCCAATGGGCCACTAAGGAAGGTTGTTTGGCTGAGGAGAACATGCGTGCCATTCGTTTCAACATTCTTGATGTTGTGCTGGTAGGTGTACGAAGGTATTTGAACACTGTTGTGGTTATGCTCAAAGATTTCACTTCTCTCAGCACGCTGATGCCATTCACCGTGGTGGCGGTCAAATTATCCCAACTTGCCGTCGTGTCTGCTACGCCGCGATGCTCACTGCGAACCCTGGTCTCATGGAGCCCGTATTCTTGGTCGAAATTCAATGTCCTGAGGGCGCTATGGGTGGTATCTACGGTGTGCTCAACAGGCGTCGTGGTCACGTGTTTGCTGAGGAACAGCGCCCGGGAACTCCCTTGTACAACGTCAAGGCGTACCTGCCCATCATGGAATCGTTCGGGTTCACTGCCGACTTGCGTGCCGGAACCGGAGGCCAGGCATTCCCCCAATGCGTGTTCGATCATTGGCAGATCATGTCGGGATCGCCACTTGAGGCGGGCAAGCTGCAGGACATGGTTCAGGGTGTGCGTAAGAGGAAGGGTCTGACTCCTGAGATTCCCCCTCTCGACCGATACTACGGTAAGCTAAGACAATGCCTGCTCTCATCATACCTATGGTTCTAACGATTCTCTTTTGCAGACAAATTGTAAGGACCCACTTACGGGACTGGGGGGGTCTGGGTTCTTTCTTTTGTTGTATTGTATTTCTACTTGCGGGGGCTGAAGGTAGTCTCTAGATTAGGTTTTTGCACTCTCACGCGCGACATTAGTATACGTGTTTGTTGGCTTGTAAGGTCACCACGGTTTGTAAAAAGATCATCATAAAAATACGTTCCTTACATTAGCAACGTTTAATCATATCAAGCAACTACCAGAGGCCGTAACTACGAGGAGAGGCGATCTATCATAAAACTACAGGAGACGGTTGCAAAAGCCAAGATGAATCGTCTCCGGGGTAACGTTGCTGGGGATGGGCGAGTAGTTTGGTCATGGCAATCGTAAATCTTGAAAGTGGAAGTCATGAACCCCGTCGCCAATCATTATTTTTGTTATTCCTAATACCTGCGTCTTTCTCTCGTAACTTCGAACAATCGGTTTTTGCCATCATCCTCGAGTTGAATCAACGCGTCGTAGATGCCCTGTTTAGAGATTGAACAGCTCAGGTGGTTGGTATGACAACACGTCGAGTCGACCTGACTACCTGTACGTTGTTTTCCGCTGATGCCTGCATTAACAAAAGCCCTTGGAGTGTAAGGTCGGTAAAAGAAGAATAATTCCGACAGATGGTTAATACCTTATCGTGAAGATACACGCAATCAAAGAAAAACCGTGGGTGGTCCAACAGGTGTTTCTATCAGAGTTAGCGTTAAGAGACACCATTTCGGCGCGGTGGTCACAACCGTCTTACATATTCGCCGGTTGGTGGAGGCGGCACATTGCTTCTGCAATATATTAAAATCACTCGTAAAACATAGTCACTTTCATTGTTGGGGATATGTTCGGCTCTGTAAGTAAGATGAGTAGGTAATTAGCATATCGACTGCTGGCAACCAAAGAAGCTTTAAGTCGCCGTTCAACCTACAATGCTTCAAAAAGTGTTTGCATGTCTGAACAAATGCCATTTTAGATCGCGTTGGGAATAATGCTTTGTGTAGGTTAAAGACGTACTCCATTCCGTTCGCTGATCTTCAGACTGTATCTGCTCTATTGCCTTGAAAATTGCGTTTTCATCCGATGTAATCTGTGCAAGCTGACGAAAAGCGAACCGTCAGAATTTTCACATTCGACACTGAAAGACCCGGGTCACTCAGGTAAGACGTACGTACCTACCCACAACGTTATGGCATCTGCTGTGCAGATTCCAAACTAAGGCGGACGTCAGCCACCAAATTACGAAGCTGTTGCTTCATCAATTACCTGGTGGGCAGGATTCAAACGTGATTTTTGAAATACGAACCGTTTCATCAGCCGCTTTGCCCATTCGAGACGGGTTCTGGATTGATTGTCGGTGAGATCATCTTCTCGACGAAGACATTAACAAAAAGGGTGACTAACACTGGAGGGTGTATTAGTAGCCCGCTGCCGGCTTCTTCACCGATATCAACACAAAACACCTAATAACGTGAAACACAGTGCGTCCAGCAAATTGACCAGTTCCGCGTCCGCGTGGCAGCAATACGCATTCAAACAAGCTGCGCGCATCACCACGGACAACCTCCTGGATGGCATAACATGCGGTCCCATATCCCTTCAAATCCAAATCCCGCTCAGCTAACTACCTACAATTTTCTCAGGCAGGAACATATCGCTGGAAGATGCTCAACGGTGACCCGATCCTCGTTTAGCTTGAGTCCTGGCAACCTCAATTTATTGATTCCAAATGCATTCACTGCAATCAAATGCTATTGCAATCCCCGGTGAGGCACTTCCAGCCAGACTTCCAGCATGAATCTTTTCACGTGCAGAGCTGGTTGCTTGTGGTTCAAGTGTAGCGCATGAATATGCTAAACAACGACCTTTCAGGAAGTGATGGGTGACGCTGACGCGACCCGTCTACTCAAGTGATCAACGAGCCATGGACAAAATCGTTGATTTTGGCAAGTCCCTTTTCACTCGATCACGTCGGTCGGAGCGATTGGCTCAACAACGTCCGTATCACACACCTGAACCTGCACAGGTAAATTTTCCAGAAACCAGTTAATTCGCTTACAGCTCCTTATATGATGCCTTTGTACTTCAGCGGAGAAAACAAGCCAAACGTCGACGTCGTATTTCAGATGACATCACAGATACACTTACACAAGCTGTTCACACCGTCACCACCCCTGCGAGAGTTGCTCTGAACTTTTTAGTGCCAACTCCTGAGGCTGAACCATTCCAGCTCCCTGAAGTTCCCGAGTTTGGAGAAGCTCTGATACCGGAACCTTTAGTCTGTGAGGACAATAGCGAGACGCAATTACGGTCCACCACCGGACCTGCACCAACTGAAGAAATTGCAGCCGCCATTGGCCTGTACCCCAACGTAGAGGATCTCGACAAGGAAGAAGCACAGAAACCTGCCAAAATATATCCGGTTATAGAAGGGTTACAGGGAGCAAGCCTCTTGCACAGCACAGAAGACAATGGTCAGTGGATTCCTGAATGCGAGGTGCAGAGCATGGAATTAGAGGACTCTCCTGAAGAGGACGATCCAGACCTTCAAGACCGGCAGGAAGTAAGCTCATCAAAGGATGGTAGTAAATCCATCGACATCAACAGTCGATCGCCCTCCCCTGATGACTCCACTGATGCAAAAGAAGGAGGTATCCCATCCGAGGACGAATCGACTGCAACTGAAATGAGCTACACCGTGACATCTTCAATCGAAACAGCAACAGGTGAAGGAAGCGCGGAACGTATACAAGAGTCTAGCATTGTCGATAGCAGCAGTATGTCGATAGACAGTGAAAGGGGGCACAGTGTGTTAACGGCATCCGAATCGCCAAATGGTAGCGACGGAGACGGCAACCACCAGCCTCGCGTGATCAACAACACATCGCAAAAGTCAAAATGTCCTGCGCCGAGTAGTCGGATATTCACATCTGATAGTGAGTGATCTGTACGGATAACGCTAATTACTTTTACTGATATTCTAATTCTAGTCATTGACCTCACCTCCTCCCCGGATATTCCGCTTGATGAGCCAATGAACTTGTCGGAACTGGGCCCTACCCGAATATCACCTGGTACGTAAGCAGGGATATTCCTTTGTGAAGTTCACGAGGCTCAGGAATGAACTCTTGCAGCACCTGCCGAGCGCCTACCAACGCGGACATCGGCAACTGTATCCCCACGGTTGGAACCTCCCGCGCTGAAGCTATCGCAGATCTATATGTCCAAAGACCCGTTTATATTTTCAGCGTTGCCCAGTCAGGCATCAGTAAGTATGGCTGCTTTCACCTACGATGCTAAAGAGGACAAGTATTAACCATAGTCTGTTAGGATCGCCGAGCGAAGATCCCACGCTCCGAGATCAGGGTTCGGAAAATCAAGCGTCGTTATTACGGGACCGGTGCTGAAGTGCAAGCTTCTCGCTCTGTGACTATGTCGCCAAAACGCCGGACAGCCGGAATAAATTTGAGTCGTCTGCGACCGAAGATGGCACCACCGACCTCAGTTGCCCAGCCGACTGTGGGAGCACCTACTAATCTTTCCACGAAAGCAACAATCGACCTGCAAGAGTCGTCTACAACTGTTGCAACCCCTACTGCGGCTGCCCAGCAAATTGCTGAAACAGATGCCAAGCGAAGAAAAATAAACAAGCCCATCAGCAAACCAACCCAGCATGTGTTGGACATCATTAATAGCATTGTGGCACCCGTATGTACAACAAGCTGAGATGAGTCTGCAACTGTCCAAATCTGGCATGCTAACCTACACGTCATTAGCCACCTCCAGCCATGCCGATGCCCCGACCAACAGCTCCTACTGTCAATCCTTATGAGGTTAGGCCTTTGACACAGCCCACTCCAGCTACGAAGGCAAACACGGAGGTACCCGCTCACTCTCCAGCTTCTATTATGTCTGTGCACGCGATTTACCAGGCTCGTTCGTACAATAGGCAGACGATTTACGTAGGAAAGTCCAAATGATCGAAGAACGCTTTGAGCGGCATGGGAAGAAACGAGGTATCGAAGAGGCTGATACGGAAGAAGCTGTGGCGGAGCCTTCTTCCGTTCAGGACAGAAGAACACTACCCCTTCCAACACCCCGAAGGAAATTGGTAGCCACAACTCCGAAGCGCGTGGCCGAAGAACGATTATCACAGAATAAGAACCGTCCTAGATACACATTTGAAGATACTATTCGAGCATCGAACGTCAAATCTCCTATGCCCACTGAATCAGTGAAGACTATGGGGCTGTCCGGCGATAAATCTTCAACAAAGGAATGGAAGGCCACTGGCTCGGCACATGCAAACTGGACTTTGGACGACATCCTGCGGGAAGCTGCCATAATCCAGCTTCCCTCTGATGTCCAGTTCTCATTCTACGCTGGTCAAGCAACAGTGTCATCGGAATGCCGACAGCTTGTGATGACGGGGACTGATGCATCAATGCATACTCAGCGATACTTCAGCAACACGCCAGATTTTAAACCGAATCAGATGGACGCGGAGCGCCGCCTCATAAGAATTTTGCAGGAATTTAAAGAGTATAGCGCTGGAGAAAGGGTGGAGAGAGTATGGAGGTCGACAGACCAGGTCATGTGACTCAATGCAACAGCGTCCATGCGTGTGATATTGTGTAGATAAAAACCACAACCATTATCGTCATCAATATTTGCATTTGAGCGTTAGTATTCTCGCAGGTCCTTTTCCAAGTTATGATCATTGGGACTTATTGCCCCGTGCCAATGCCAATTCCTCTTTCCTTTTGGCTTCTACTCGCGCTGCAGCTTCCTTCCGTTTCTCAAATATCACCTCATTCCGTTTGACAATGTAGGACGAATGTATCGTTACCTGTGAAACGACTAAGGTGGCCACTGCGGAGGCATGCTGTATCAGTAGTCGTATAATGTCGGACACAGAGTAAAAAATATAACTAACGTGCTGTAACGACCCCAGCGGTGTAAAAGGGGATGTTCTTATGCCTGTAATTTTTCGCATACCAAAACCCGCCACCCGTAATGGCAAGAGCTGCAAGAGATCAATAGAGTTAAAAGAACGTGGTTTACGTGCTCATTAGAGCTTTAATAATGAGAGCAGAAGCAACTTACTCACGGCACCCGCTATCAATCCATGCCCCCACGCAATCTTTTCCGCGTCCTCAAGTCTTGCGTCAAAGTCCACAAGTGGGCGGGATCCGAACGTAGGGATGGTTGGGTTACTCCGTGAAGTTGGAAGTTCTGGTGGAGAATTGGACATAAGAGCGTTATGTCATTGACGAGAGCGACGAGGTGAGTTGAAATGGGTGATTGTCATAATGGATGGACTCGGTTGGAACCATTGATTTCTCCCCATTAGGGTTAATTAGCCAATACTTCTCCGCACACTTCCCTCTCAGAAAATCGGCATTGATGGTCTCCAAAAGTCGGTGATGCCTCCCCTGTCCTCTCCTCCGATAGCCCTTCCAGAGCATACGTCTGATCAGCATCCTACTAATGGAGGCAGACGCTGGAGCTCCCAGCCAACACCGTGCGACTCTCTCCAGTGAATTTCCTACCCGACCGCATAGCCGAGGGGCCAGCAGCGACAAAGGAGTGGCCGATGGCGCACCTGCAACAGAGGGTCAAGCTGAACCCTCTGTAGAAGGGCCCGTGCTGCCGCCGAAGGCCGCAGAGAAGGAGCTTTTGGAAAAGAATGAAGAGTAAACCCCCTTTGTGCAGTTTAGTTGCCTTTTGAAAGTTTTGCTCACAGGGTTGGGTCTTGTTGTCCAGCTATCAGCTCCTATTGAGCACATTGACTGTGTTACGAAACCAGCTAACGCAAGCGGAAGAAGATCTCACAAAACTCATCAATATGAAAGAAGAGGCACTACAAGATCCGCTATCTTTTGTGGAAAAGTTGATGTCCAAGGTGCAGAGAGGAGATGCCCCGTTTGATCGATGACAAGGTCATACCACGATAATCTAAACCTCACAAATAGAACTTGGATACTATACCGAAACCTCAAAGAGTCGTCGCCGTTCCCCATATCGATCTTTACAAATATCAAGGCGATACAGGTTGGACATATGAAGAGATATACCGTTATAGCGGGAAGTCGATTTTTAACAGTTTTCCATGTAAGGTTCCACATCAACCCCTTTTCCAAGAACACGATCGTACTTCAGAAGCGACATCTTTGACCGGTCCTTCTCTCCGGGTTGGGGAACGCCTTTACCTGATCTTGGACCAGTGGAAGACTCTGAGATTTCCTCAAGCCACGAGATGGAGACGGAACAAGAAAATGTCCTAATTATTTTTGTCGCGCTTTCTCTGCTTGCCTGTGTTAATCGTACGTTACATATAGTCCAAAGGTACCCCCGAAGAACGGTCACACACTTTCAATCAACCGTGGTCAGAAGAAGAGCACGTATGTATCTACTTCAGTCTTTCAGAATCACAAAATATGTCGTTTTTAGCTTTATGTAACATGTCTGTTTGTGGACAGACTCGGTTGATGGAGCTCCTTGAAATGTATCCTGAGGAGTCTATCGCCACCCGCCGTTTTGAGAAGATATCTGCTGCATTAGGAAGCCGGACTCCAAGACAGGTATTACTTTCCATAGTGTGCGGAGTATTATTTTTGTACAGACCACTGATGTTCGACACACCGTAGGTTGCGAGTCGTGTCCAAAAGCTGTTTGAAACGCGGAGTCGCACCTCTTCAGTGAAGAAGACATCTACCGCTAAGCCAACAGCCACCCGCGTGTCGGGTACATATTACTCAAATAGGTACGTCACAACAGCATCTCAGCGGGGAAGCTCAGGATATGACACCTTCCCTCTAAAGGTTCAGTGGATCACGATATTTGAATACGCCCACGGTTACCATGTCAGATGACGAGGGTGAAGATGAGGATATTGGTATTCCGGTTCATCCGGAACTTAAAGCATCTGATGAATACAAGGTTAATTGATTTATGCCGTGATTTATTTATATAATTGCTGTTAACAGACCCACACATGCAGGAACTCCTACGATTACAGAAATTGGCGAAGCTCAAGGCCAACGTACCATCTGCGCACACTGCGGATCCTGTGCATTACGGATACTCCTGTGATAGATGCCTGGCAGAACCCATTGTCGGAGTAGGTCATATGGAACGCATTTGGATGGTGTCACCAAAAGATTTAAATACTCCGGTAGACTCGATGGAAATGCCTCGACTGTCCTGAAGAAAGCCAAGTCGATTTATGCGATGATTGCATGGACAAAAATTTCCAGAATGGTGGGGTTTTACGCTGCACGTCCAAGGTCTTATTCGACGTACTCATCTTTGAGCGATTCGCCAGATCATCACAGTGCTGACCATCGCTTTGACAAGATAGCGACCCCAGAAGAAACTGATATGCAGGACGATTATGCATATCTTGGATTTCGTAAAGTCGAATAGATTGTCATGGGTGCAAGATTCCATGCATTTGTTAGTCTGATTCGACACTATTGTATATGAACTTTTGCCCGGATGATACGGTAGTTCTCCCGCTAGAGCGGTAAGCTACACTGTTACATAATTTAATAGTCTCTATTTCATCCCATGAAATCAAATTACTCTTTGATCAATAGGATATACATCAACCAGTCGACCCAACAATCATGATGGGAAGCCGACTGTGAACAGTTGCTAACCAGCGTTGGTATAGACCTTACTACATCCGCCCCGGCGACTTTCCACTAGGTAAGAGATTATACCACTATACTCGGGGGTTCCAAGCCACAGTCGACTTTGAACAAGTCAGGATGTCGGCAATTGGCGACTCCTAAGAACTCGAAGGCACATATCTATAAAGACCAAATCAATAAATGTCCTTGCAGAAGGCGCAATTATCAGGCCGAGCGAGAAAAGATCATCACTGTAGAAGTCTCAACATGAGCAGCGCCTAAGTGTCGCTATTCAGTGGATTGACAGATATTTTGGGGCGAATGCCACTAATCACTTCTCTTATCGCTCGGCCAACCGGGCAGTTGTGACTTACCATGTCATTTTACCCACAGTAGAGCAGACGGCGTCTATGAAGGGACATTACAAGAGTTAATCATTGTAAGAGCCTACTAAGTTCACACCCGAAGGATTCTTGCATCAGAACTTCTTAGAGATTTAGCTTATCATTGATCACTGACTGTGATCTGCCATAGTGTAATTTCCTCCTTTGCAAGAATCACCCACTTTGCTCTTATGACGCTCACCTCTATGCAGTTCCACGAAATGGACCACGATTCGCCCTTGGACTGTAGCATTTACATGCAGCCAATAGGGAAAAAAATCACCCAAAGTAGCGGATGACGCCAACTTCAGGCTGACCGCTCAGGGAGAGGCCGCATCGACCATATTCTCTGTATGTGGAGAACACTACTTTGCTACCATCACAAAGATAGGATGTTAAACAGTGAACACATAAATAGACCATAACAAAGCGTACAAGCGCGATCAGTCTCAGATTCGCCTTAACGTCCAACATTCTTGTCCTTCCCCCAAAGCTGACGTCCGGTATGTGGGGAGGAAGCATTACAGTTCCTACAACCTCACGCAGCCGATGACTGCTCAGCAGTGGAGTTCTCTAATGGTGATGAAGGCCAAGTAGGGATACCAAAGATCTCATCCTTGACGGTGCCATGACACGAGTTGAACCATGTACATACCATCTTGGATATCCGGCCACTTCCACCGGCGGGGATCAAGGAGTTTCATTGATGGCTGTTGTTTTGCTGGTCCTGAAAGACCGTGGGCTGGTCATCGAGAAAAGATTGGGGAATAGGGAAGGAGCTGAACTCTGGAGCAAGATAAAGAAAACGGACAATATCACGTGGTGGCACAGCACTCAGTCGCGGCTGTTGGTCTCTCCGCTCGCAAATCGTGTCGTATCGCCAAGGGCATCTATCTGACATGGACTTTTCAGTTTTTGTCGCCAATACATTGGTAGTCGATAAATCAGTATGGCATGTATGGCTGATGGGATTGACTGGTAAGAGCGGGTTTAGTTCTTCGGTCGTGTATTTTTGATCTCACAAACGGTCTGCAACACGCTAGTCGAACAAGCGACGGTGTATGTACAAAAGAAGCACCCTCACTTGTCTTCCAACATTCCAGCCCTTCGGTCTTTCATCACATCGCAGGTAGGTCAAACCAATGGATCTCTCACAAGTAAGAGATATCCCTTTGACCCTCTCGCCAAAAGTACCGCAATTTTGAGCTTCTCGAGCACTACCTGCACCGTCCGAAGACACTCCACACCCAGCTCCTCTTCCCCATGCCGTCCGAAACCAAAAGCTATCTCATCGAAACATATTACAGCTTTGATGAACGCGTTGTGCGTGAGTTCCTCGGCAAAAAGTTTTCGTCGCGTGTCAGAAAAGACCTGGAGGATGTATGCGAGAAGACACGGGTGCCTTTGGGTGGATGTCGACGCATGTTTGATAATTTTAAGAGGATTGTGAAGACTGTCGAAGATGCAGACAGCAATATGGTGTTATTGATTCAGAAGGAGTTTTTATTGCCGAAAGTGTTGGCAAAGTAAGTTTGCCTAGATGATTTTATTTCGCTTCCGTGACGATTGACGTATCCATTTGGTCTCATGCACCGTGTGCGCAGTCAATACGCACATATAATATTCATAAATAACTACCGTCTGGACACGTTCAAACGAAGATTATCTCACATCCGGTTTTCGGATTTCGAATACGGTAGGAGAGAGAGAGGGAGCTCTGTAGCGTGTGTACTCTGACCTAACTATATCTTTGCGTCATACCTCAGTCGCATCCATATTAATGCAATACTTTTCAAGTCCCAATATCTCCCCATTGGATGAACTCGACGGAGCGCTTGCCCAGGACGCTAGGGACCTGAGAACCATTATTTTCAATCAGAAAGGAGTTCTCGAGGAATATCGTGCACTTGTAACCACGCATCTCGCCAGCCTGGGACATTCCTCCATCATGGAGAAGGGCAGTCAAATAGCCTTTAAAGTTATTCTGCGCAATGTTTTCACAATAGGATCAAGTTTGGCCCATAGTAAAGAGCTGCGCGATATTTTCATTGCATTACAAGAGAAAGTCGTGGAGCCAGGCATCAGCATGGGCTGGGCATCGACAGATCTGGAACTGTTCTTGTCCTCATGCAAGTTGCAGTTTACGGCTCTCCAGAGTCTAAATCCGCAGATCCGGGAACGATATGCAAATTCGTGTTCTCGATTGTTAGACGGAATCAGATTTGCTGGGTTACGCTTTTACGAATCAATCAATTCCGGGACATCTCAAACATAGTTGGCTACTACCCTTCCAAACGGATAGCGGTATGCTGCCTTTGAAGGGACGATGTAGCATTTGTACATAGATTTCAATCCTATTTTCCTGTATAAATCATACTACAGAGTAATCCTCAGTTAGAAGTACGGTGTCTTGCGAGAACGATATCGGGGCGCCATCGACGCTCGTGACATCTCGGATCTGATGTTGCAGGAGATCTGAGTTAGATGTCGAGATATTATATCTACAGCAATTTTAAGACCTACCCCAACGCTGCAAAATGTCTTCCCGCTTGTAAACGAAGCACGGATTGGGAAGAAAGCCGCTGTATCGTCGGTGTTGACATTGAATTCTAGGAGGCCAGATTTATTCGACTGATCGATAATAGGCAACTGCCATTGGATGTATCGTCTCGCTCTATCGATTTCATAATGGCCCTCAACGTCTCCAACCGTCGGTGGAGTATTACCGCTGTAATAAATTTTCTTTAGTCTTGATCAGTAAGGTAGCGGGAGGACTGGATCAACAACATACGGGTATGGAATTGAAATGATTACATCCCGAAGCTCAAGTTCATTTGACTGAAGTTCGTATTCAATGTTAACATCGCATGAACCAGTTCCAGATGGTGACGGCCAGCAGTTGACTACGGCCGAGAAATGGCTGTCAATGAAAGCGCGACGTCGCAGTTAAAATTGCACACACTTACTCAACAAGGGGACCTGGCTCTCATCGTTCGTCGCAAAACGCCATCGCAGAACATTCAGAGCTTGGTTTGTTGGGAAAGGTTTCGAAGGGTCTCTCACACCAAGGATGGAGCTATCAGCAAACAGCTTCTTGTCGACTTGAGGGTGTGTCTAAATGTAAACGTATTCACATTAATATTAGTGGATGGCTTGCCCTGATATCTCCCTGAAATTACAAGACATACATTATATTGCACATTCGGGTCGTGCTTCATGTTCAATGCAACGCGTAGATGGCCCTTTGCTGGATCCGTAACTTTCAGTTGCATTTCGCCCTTCACTTTCATATCTTGCAGACCGCCGTCGCGATTCACAACCACTATGATCTTCTCTTCCAGGGCAACGTGCACGCTGCATGCAAAGATAAGCAACCGCCAAGTAAACTACAGACTTTGGGTAATACCTTTCAGTTGGAACAGCAGGATGATGCACAGGAGCTGCGATTCCGCCAGTTGAGCTCGTGACAGGTGGTGGCACGTCGGGAATGCCTTCGTCAGCTTTGATTGTGTTGACCAACGTCGCATCATTCTGCTTCCTGCCCAATTGCATACCTTTTCCTCGGCCTGCTGCGACAGAGGCGGTAACAGGCCTAAAAAAACCAGCGGATCAGTAATTTTGCTGCTCAGCTTCACAGAGAGTGCCACAGAGTACTAACGTCGAATAAGAAGAACGTTCAGGTTCCGGGGTAATGTTCCGGACGGGCTCATAGGGGCTACCACTACGGAATCCACCAGGACCTGATCCTCCGTAACTACTGCCACCGCTACCAAAGCCGCCACCAAAGCCCCCAGCACCGCCAGTGTAACCCATTTTCGCCATCTCACGCTTTTGCATCTCCATCATCCTGGCTTTCCTGCGGGCATCCTCCTTTGCCTGCTTCTCCTGGTTTCTCGCAATCTCTGCCTGCACACGCTCCTCATGCGATTCCATCTCCGTAATCGTCCGGATCTGAGCGATGTTGATGTTTTCGCGATATCCCAGAGAAACAACTTCATCAAAAACATGAGCTAGTTCGAACGCTTGAAGTGCAATTTCGCGTTCATTCAGGGAGCGGCAATACTCAGATACAAGGCGAGCAAAGAGATGCAGCGTATCAATGTCTTGCAGGATGTTTGAATGCTTATTTGTGACGAGAACCATATAGAGGTCTTCCAACGGCTTTGTGTTGCAGGGCCAGTCAAACTTTGGCATTACTGTGCTACAAGACATGCAGACCTCACCTGATACACATAACGAACTGTTTCAGTCTCGACAAACGTGTGCTGGTCACTAGTTCCTATGAGTTTTGGGAAGGATGCCAACAATCCTTCAATGCGAGACCGAGGCATCTCCACGAACTGACGCGACATGACCGCTGCGGAAATGCATGTTGAGTAAAAAGCGCCCAGATCAGCAGCTCAGTGTCCGCATACCTTTGCCAGCCTTTGTGCATATCGACGCAGCTAGGACAACCTGTGGATGTGCTTGCTTTCAGTCCGCGTGAAACAGTAGCAGCTCAAGTTAAAGGAGGAACACTCACCATCTTGACGATCCTCACTGAAAGACAATTATACTCTCACAAAGGGCGTGAGTATGATATGTTTCCCGGCCGCGTTCAGGTCTCCACACGTCAGCGTCCGTTGGTAGGGTGTCCAACTTGTTGCTTGCCTACTCCCAGCAATTGCCCAGAGGTGAAGCGGCCGCGTGTGGGCAGGCTTAGTCAAACCAGGTTGGAGTCGGGGTCTCCAAGGCTGTGTTCTGGTGAATTTCCAGGTGACATCTTTCAGCATACAGTGCAAGGGCGGTGGATTCTTCTACGTAATTTGATAAAGAAAAAGGTGCAATTACAGTACATTAAAAGTCAAGAAAACATGCATGAGGTTTTGCTAAGGAGAATAACGGTGATCTATGGACTATTTGAGCTAAAGCAGCGATATGAAGTGTCCTATCACATGAATGAATGTACTCCTAATGAATTCCTGTTATTCCACCAGCCACCTTCTACCTCTGCGTCTTCTATTGTTTCCACCCCTGGCATAGCTACCTGTTCATCGTTACTAGCAATATCACTGATATCGGTAGGGACGACTATCGATGTTAACTCGCCAAGGTCTTCCTGGGGTTTTGGCGGGTGAAGTGATACAACAATATCATCTTCTTCCCGAGTGTTGCTGTCCACTATCTCAGGCTGCTTGATGAGGTCTGCATCTGTCTTCATATCAACGCCAGAATCGCGGTCCCGCCGATATTCTTCTATCATCAACTCCAATTCTCGAATCCTACTCTCCTGCTGAGCGATCACCAACTCCTTTGCTCTCATCGCTGGATCTACCAGTACCATATCCTCTTCCATCTGCCGAAGGATACCTGTCTGTTCTTCCAGAAGAGCGCCATTTGCACGCAGAGACGCCTCCAATTGTTGTATGCACGTCTTTTGATCGACTATAACCGCATCTTTGATTTCCAATGAGGCTTTCAGCTCCTCAATAGCATGCTCATTTTCCTCAAGGACCAAAATATGAGCTTCTTGGTTGGCTTCTAAAGTCTGTTCCAATGCTTGGATGGCAGTTTGAAGCTTTTCAATCGACTGTTGACCTGCTGAAAAGATAGACTCCTTCTGATATGCGGTCGCTTGAAGATCTGTAAGTACTCGTTCTAGCTCGGAGACCTGTTGTTGGGATTCGGAAAGCTGCCCTTGCAGAGCCTCCGCCTCCTCAAGGGCGGCGGCCATGGCGTCAGCGTCAAGACTCTGCTGCCCCACAAAATTAAGAGACGAGTCGGCGGGGGTTCTATATCCACCATCTCCGTGCTGGCGGACCCATCGCACAAGCATTCGATTCTCTTCTGCCAGACGAGAGTAAGCACCACGAAGATCAGAGTGCTCCAATTTTAGCATCTCCAACTCATTGGCCTCCAGAATGCGGTCGCCTTGTTGAAATGTGTTGTTGAGAGTTCTTGCAAAGTCAGACACAGGACGAGTAGGTGGTGAATGGGAGCGGACGCTGGTGGATGTCTTTTTGTTAGGAGGCGACCCCTTTGTTGGAGAAATGACGGCTCGACGGGACGACGCTGAACCTCGCCGCAAACTTTTGTCTGCGTGTGCCGTGTCCTGATGATACGGCGGTGGTGGGGTCAGAGGTCCACCACGACTAGGCGGGCGCATGGCACGGTGTGCGCTAGTGGGAGACGGATTAGACGGCATCTGTTGCATTGGGGAATGAGCCTGGGCGGCATTGGCTGTTCGAACTGTTAGAGGCTCATGGCTTTGTTTCCTTTGTATTGTACGCTTTTTGGCGGTAATCTCTACTGCTTCTGGTTGGGAGGTAACACCTTTTGGTTTAACCGTGGGGGCACTCTTAACGACATGGCGAGCGCACACGTTTGCTTTATAGGAGGCCTTTGAATCAGTTGTAAGAGGAGACACGGAAGTGTTGGCTTTCAGACGAGGGGCCTCGGTCTGCGATTTGCTTCCAACATAATTTCGCCAATTTCCGACTGTTGCCTGGGTGCCCCGAGGTGTGCAAGCAAGGGCGCCGTTCAACATTGCTCGCCATTCGGCGTCTGCCATTTCGCTATGCGTCAGGGGAAGAAGTAGACAAGAGTCGAGAGTGTACAGACTGGGTGGTTCAACGTTCAATGGCTGGATTCATGAGGTCAGTTGATTTGGGACTTGGAGATTGCCGGGTAAAAAGCACTTTGCCAAGAAAGCCGTTGATTTCCTAGCAAAAGGAGAAGCCCATCGGAGTTAATTCACCACCTGCCCACCTGGTGTTGCAAAAAATTTGAATGGGAAAAGGGCAGCCGATCGGCGCACGTGAGGGTCGAACCCGCCACGACTGGCCTTTTCAATAGCTTTCATTGAGTAGGTTTTTTGGTCGTTTCGACGCAAGTCCACTAGGCGGTTGAACGAGTGTCGGCGTTTCAATGGAGCAAAAGGGTTATATTTCAGGATATTCAAGACCAGGACGTTGTGGTTGGCGTCTTAAAAGTTAATTGTCGCTCCGGTCATCCGGTTGCTGTATCCCTGATGACCTTTGGGAAGAACGTTGAAAACTCATCTCTCCCATCACTCCTAGTGCTGCCTGGCTGTTGTTCCTAATGGCAAGGGTCATCGTACCCACATGTCCGCCTCTTTTAACCCAACCCATACACATTCTGTTCAAGATAGCCTCACTACAATAGGCCGTCCTCCGCCAGATGTGACACACAATGTCCAGTATGACGGACGCTCATCGGAATTGGGTAACACCCCTGTAACCAGACATTCAGTCGGTATGGGTGGACAAAGTACAAAAATGCCTGCATGGGGACGAGCGACCCCAAGTTCACCGTTCGTAGGATAGATTATCTTGTCAACCATATTTGCCATGAAAACAAAAAATTAAAGTCGCTCATGAACCACGCTGTCACTGCCCAACCTCTTTTTATTGCCTTGTAGTGCTCGGCGCTCACTCAAGTGCACGCTGTCCAGATACTGACAGTCAGCATATCGCAGCAAAGTAGCAGAAATATTCTTAAGGATTGGTGTTTTAGCAAAAACCACTGGGCCCTGCGATTTTCATCTGACTCCAACGTCTGGTCCTAGGACTCTAGGGGGCGCGGTACCCATGCCATCCAAGGAAATGCAGTTGGCGACCTTTGCGTCAGGCAAGGTCCGGGCCATGACTGATTGAGCTCCACTAGACCCCATAACAATCTTTTGCAACCCTGGTATGTCGTTCAACGGTCATTGCTCAAACAAGTTTTCCGGACAATTCGCATTTTCGTCCAAAGTTGGTTGGGGTGCTTAGCTACGTGTACATTTTCGTCGTCAGCTTATCGTGAAACTTACAAGAACGGGACGTGGAAAAGGAAAGAAATCTAGCCGATGAATTCAAAAAGAAATCATAAAAGCCCAGAGAGGTGGTAAGCACCCGCCACTATTTACCTTTTGAAACATTCGTAAAATGACCCTCCAATCCTCCGTGATGTTTATCGCTCTGCTGGCTCTGTTATGTTCTTTCCGGGCAGCCGCTCAAGTTACCACCGCTGCCATTGGCTTTAAAAACAACACCATCCAAGTGAAGGGACAGCTCACAGCCGATGATCCTTCAAAAGATGGTATCGAGGTTTCGCTGACCATTACTGGCCTCGACGCATCCGTGAAATATAGTTATCACATCCACAACCTTGCCGTTGTCGACCGCGATTGCAACAAAACCGGAGATCACTACGACCCTCACAATGCTAACACGCCCGCATCTCCTTCTTACAAATGCAAGCCCGACAAGGCCAAAGATACCTGCGAAGGAGGGGATTTGTCCGGCAAATTTGGGGCCGTGCAAAACAGGACCATGGTTTCTCTCTGTTATAAGGATCCTCTGATTAAGTTGTCGGATGTCATTGGCCGCAGTATTGTTTTGCACGGAGCCAACAAAGCACGCGTCGCTTGCGGAAACATCTTGCTTCGGCGGTCTCCTGCCTCCAAAAAGGCTTTGGCGCCAGTAACGGCGCCGTGAATAGAATGAGTGCGTGGGGTAGATTGGTGATCGCCGCTGCCATTTTTTCACTGTAATGCCTAGATGTGAGTGATCCATAAAGGGAGACACGGGTAGTACTGGACGTTATTGCAATAGATCTGTAAAATTAGTGCTTTGATTTGCAGTTGATCTGTGAATGAAGTCTTTTTATCCTCAATAAATACCTCTAAAGTACAAGTATGGTGTCATATAAAAATGTTTGACAACAGTGCGGTGTTGAAGCGGCCAACATCAGAAAAACAATACAAGGACCACCGAATATACAAACGAACCCGTCATACCAAAACCCCAATGCTCCATCTGATCATGTGACCTCACCCGACAAATGCTATCGAACTCTAACAACGACGAGGTCGTGATCTGTGCCACTATTCATCCGAGCACTTTCCAGGTCATCCCCATCTATCATGCACAGGTCAGACTCCGTTCCCGGATCACGATAATAGAAAAAATCATGATCAGAATCGTAGCCTATGAGAACAATATAATGTCCGATAAAATCATCTGATGCGCCGAGCATGGCGTAAGACTTTTCTCCGCACCATGCAAAGCATGAAAACGTCGTAAGGAAAATGGAACGGGATGTCGATGGAGGCGACCTTGGTGACGAGCGCGCTGCCCCCCCGGACCTTCCTTCGCCTGGTCTAAATGGAATGCTTTCTTCCATTTTATTCCCTCCTTCAACCACATCTTCTCCAGAATCTCGGCACCAAGACCATTTTGGCTTCTTTTTACATTTTCGACATCGTAACAGCCGCAGATCCACCAGCATAATCACAGCATACACTGTTGAAAGGAGAAATCGTCGTATATCGTCGAGCGCTAATGTCAGACCAACAACTCGGACCCGATTATCATGTGCAGCAGCAAACATGGAATGAATCCGTCGTCGGTCCAGTGTCAGGGTATCACGGTAAAATTCCTTTGAGGAGTATTGCCAGTTGACTCCAATGTATGAGGTGTAATATGCTAAGAAAAGGATTTAAAGGGAGATTAGCATGCGATCCTCCGACTCGTCCCTCTCTAGCTCGAATAAGGGGCATTTCCACTACTAAATGCTTTTCCACGGGCATGCTTTTCTAAAGAAGGCATCTGATGGGCCACCTTCACCAATTTCGTAAGATACTCACTGAAATCCTCCACGCCAAACCTCCTCAGTATATACGCCAAATCAATCGTCCAAACAGATTCCAGGGGACACTCCTTTCTCAAGTCCATCAACGAATGCTTCTGCCCAAGCGCAGAGAGAACCATGCTTACACAGGCCAGACCACAGTCCCAGCTTGATAGCTAGCACGGTGCCAGTTAGTGTCTTGTTCTTTCCACAAAGTTTGCATACATGGAATGCTATCCGATATTATGAAACCAACCTGTTGGCAATGGGGAACGCTAGCCAGCGTCGCTGGTAGTACAGACGACAGCCCCATTGACGACTGTTGATATGTGAGGATGACCCGAGGGCAACAAGGTTCTTTTTTGTTGAAATATTTGACACGCAAGAAATTCCCCGAATGCTTCTCTGTTAGCAGGCAGATAATGTGAAATCCGGAGGTGGCCAAGGCTATGCAGGTCTAAGAGGTAATTGTCGACGAACTTGGGGAGCAACGGTGGTGAAGTTGCGGGAGGCGGAGGCTGACGGTGCTGATGGTCGGATCACACGTGTCACAATGATTTAAATCACCTCGGTGGGACGACGATGGACCGAGTTCGCCATCGACAATCATGTTCCGCCGACTAGCACTCACTTGGAGAACGCTAGACCTCCCATGGAGATCTCAAAAGCTCGTAAGTCATCGAGATCCATGTCTTGCAATCACCGCCAACCAGTTGACGCAAGAGTTGACAAGAAAGCACACAGAAAGGGTACGATCTGATTGGCAATATGTACTTTGAAGGACCGCCAATGAGAGCTGGTACAGACCGAACGAGAAGGACAATCGAGTACTTTGATGGAAGGACAGAGTTTTATGACTATGACCCCGAACTCATCCCAATGCAATGGCAATCTTGGTTGAGGCACTCTCGGGACGAGCCACCTACACTCGCGGTAAATACTATGTTCGCGACACAGGAAGACGGGCTGAGCACACTTGCTGACCAATGGAATGCGATATAGGAACTTCGAGAAGCAGAAGCACAGCGGTTGTTGACAATACAGCGAGCGGCCGAACTAGATCGCAAGTGGGAGGAACGGAAATTGGAACTGGAGCGACAGCGAACAGCCGCGCTACCAGCTGGTACGCATTCTTGCCTGAAGGATATTGCAGCCGTTAGTTACTGATATCCATCATGTTGCTGTTCATTTTTAGCCACCCCAGAGTCATCCCCCACTGCTCCCCATGGGCAAGGTGACACGTTTGAGCCTGGTGCTTGGACGCCTGCTTCCAAACGCCGATGACGTCTTACGTTGCAGTACCATAGTTTTTATCATCATGTAAAATATCATGTTCACTAATGCATGGACATATTGTCGCTCCGCGAATGCAAGTTGGGTCGTCGATTGTGAAATATGATACAGTACAATGCCCATAAAGCCTCAGATATCTCCAATTGTGAACACGACCAAACCTCCTGGGGTTCACATCGAACAAAATTCAATGGTCCAAGTTCGTCTAACCCATAATCTAATGTCGACTGGGTGTACCTTTATGAGAGTTGAAGCTGGCCGCGACGGGTTGGTCGGTGAAGGAGGGAGCGGTATCTCTGGCGGAATCCTTACGTGAGCGCCAGTTTCAGTGCCGGATGATGATTGCGGTACATTCTGTGATGTGACTGACACTCGTTCGACATTTTCGTTAGCCTCCTGGTTAGGGGGCGCATGTGGCACTGCCTCTTTCTGTTCTATGGTCCCTATTGTGGGACCCTTAGGGGAAGCAGGTGAGAACGTGTAACCTGAGGTGCCTGAAGCGTCCATCGTGGGGAGCACTGGTTTCGGTGCTGGGTCTGGTGAGGAGGGTGACGTCTCTTCCACTCCCACAGGACGGGACGCTTCGTTTGGAGCATCGTTTCCAGGGTCAGCGTCGGTTGTTGAGTTGTTCGTGAATAGTGACAATGACTCAGGCGCTGCCTGCTCGAGATGAGCAGGTGGCGCATTCGAGGGCGGCGGAACTGATGTGTTTGATTCTGCTGGAATATCTACAATGTAAGGTTTTACCGGTGTAGTAGACGCATCTGTTGTCTCGTTAACAACATTTCCCTGTCCTTCTTCGTCATTAATGCCATCATTGCCATTATTTGCAGGCGTCGTGGCAGGGGCCCGCCCTTCTTTATTCTCCTCGCTCTGTCGCTCGTTTGATATCGATGTTGTACTAGGTGCTGGATTCTCTTTCGATGCCTTTTGAGCCTCCTCCGCCGCCAAACTAGATCGTCGTCGTTCGAGCCAGTTGGTGTCCATTCGTATCGTCATCGCTTCCCACCAGCACTTTCTGACTGGCCTCTTCATCAGCAGATGTTGATTGAGATGATGACTCGAAACTGACGGGGGCGCTCCCGCGTCAGAAACTTGGGTAACAAGAGAAGAGGCATTTTGGGCATTGGATGCCGATGACCCATCCTTTCCTGCGTGCACTTCCGACGCGCTTTTACCAGCCCCGGATTCTCTTCCAGCGCTGGACTCTTCCAGAATGCCGCGCTCAGTTTGCGAGGTAGAACCCTCAGTTGATTCTTTAGAGCTTTCGATCGTCGCTGCTGCCGCATCAACTGCTCGTTGAATATCTTGTAACTCTCTCATTTTTAACATGGAGACGCTTGACACTCTACATTTTCCTGCCTCAATTTCTCTAAAATCCCACTCTGTCCGATCTTGCTTGAAGTCTGCGGAAAAAAGACCCAACGCAGAAATGAGCTGACCTTTTAATATCTGCTCATCCATCTCACATACTACCCGCTCTCTCTGTGTTAACCCTTGCGATTGTGACTCAATGTTTTCTGCTTCATCGACAGATGGACGTGAGCCCGACCCTCGCGCCCCTCGAAATCTCTCCGTTCCACCTTGGCGTTCTTTCTCCCCCTTTTCGAAGATCTCGATGCTCTCTTCTGCATACTTGCGGGCTACAACACGTTCTTTAACCAGTCTCTCCGCACAGAATATTTTGACTTCCTTGACCTCATGCCCGAAAGCATCGTTTGTGACTGCCCCACGCATTTCGTCCATTTCGACCCCCTCGCGAAATTTTTGCAAGCTGTCGTTCGAATTGTTATTTAGGGCAACCTTTGCGCTAGCTTTGCTGAAGCTCCGTCGCAACCGTGACTTGAAAGCTTCCCACACGCTCTCGGCCTTACTTCCCGCTTCCATTCCTGCATCCACCCACTTTGGTATAGGAAAATACTCCAGTTCCTCCCGCAGCACGATTATTGACCGTATGGGCCGGTTTAACGGGAGGGGTGGCTCACCCACGGACGGCGTCGGCTGTGGCCCGAGGGCAGATGGAAATTGCTCATGACCAGAAAAGAAGGTTACTATAGAAACTTTCAATCCAGACATACGACGAAAGATGTTAAAACTTGAAGGCCGCCGAATGCCATGCCATTTCCCATTAACTTTGCCATCCACATTTCCTTCAACCGACGTGGAACTTGTAGCTTCGTGCTTGCTCTCCTCATCATCTTGGTTAACATCAGGTTTCGTATCAGTATTCTGCTCAGGGGCAGTGTCAACCTTGGCGGATTCATGAGGCGCACTCTTCTCCTCCTCGACCTTATCCAGAGACACACGGGGTACCGCTGCTTCCGCAATCTTCTGCTGCTCTTCCTGTTGCCGATGCATCTCCTCATGCGCAGCGACCATTGCATCGTGGTTACTATTTAAAATTTGTCGGAAGTAGTCCAGCAAAAATTGAAATAGTTTGGGGTCGAAATTGATGTGGCAGATCTTATGCTGTTCAACTCCTGTCAAATCCATTTGCAGACTGTCCTCTGCTGGGCGAAATGGGGTGAATTTGTCGGCATCACGGTTGTCAAATTCCTCTCCGTCATCATCAGATGAGGTTTCAGAGAGTGACTCCATGTCATCCTCCGGCTCAGCGTCTTCCCCAGATTCGGAGTTGTAGTACTTTTGCCAGCTCAATGCAGTAGACTTGCTCAATGTGTTCCCGCCAGCAAATGATGCGCGTCGCGCAGAGTTCTGGGCAGCGCTGCTGGGTTTCCGCCCTGTGGGTTGCGGGTTGGGATCACTCATACGCCGGGACTCCATCGCTTGCGTTATAGCTGCTGCTGCTGCTGCCGCTGCTCCCATTCGCACCCCAGGAACGGTAGCTGTTGCTTCTCTACCAGAGACTACGGAGAAGAAAGGGATAATACCGGTTGGAAACATTGTCATCAGGACAGAATCGGGAAAAAGCCCGAGCACAGCCGATGAAACCCGAAAGTGAACTCCGCGTAAATTTAAGAATACCACATCGGTGGCCGTAACAGGTTGATATGGAAGCAGCGGGTTGATGCCATATCGTGACAGTTTCATTTTGGATTAAGGAAGAACTAAGTGAGTTCGATTTCGGAGAGTGGATAAGATGCGGGGACAGAAGGCAGAAAAATGGAATAGTTTCCCTATTAACATATGTCAATGGCCGAAGAAGATTGCCACAACATTGGAAGTTAACTTACACAGTGCAGCGGCGCGACTATAATAGGGGTCAGATTCAATCGAAAATTAGTTGAACCCACAGACTTTGAAGTTTTGTTTGCCAGTGAGAGGAAGAACCAACGGTGTGTGGGCATGGATGTTGGCGAACCGCGTTGCTAATGACCCTTAAGGCCCCTTCCTTCTTTCGAAACGCTAAGAATTGCAAGTCCCAAATAACGTAGCGCAATGCATTCCCTAAAGGCGGAAACAAATGGAAATAGTCCGTAATGACCAGCGCTGCTTTCCTTTCCCTCCCTGTGAAACTTCACGATCGAGGCAACCTTTGTGCGGCGTGACGCTCAACGCGACCCCATCCCAATCCCCCAAGCCCACATACCGCGAATGACTCATATGGCGAAAGCCCGCACAACCAACTCTGCAGTTCTCCAGATTGCCCGCAAGTTTTTTGCGCTTATATTCGCTATTTAAGCAACTGGGACCATGGCTACGCAAAGGACGCCGGCCCTAATTGTGCGGAAGGTGTACTGCACTTCTCCGAATCGACCAGTTCGAAGGGGGAAGAATTCCTGTCGAGGTGCTTGCCTGTACCCAAGACCTATACTTCCTCCTCGCTTCAATAGTGTGCCTATGGCCCGCCTTATTACAACTTCTGCTAGCCGCTCTCCATCGATAGATCCTGTAACGTCTGAAAGCCAAGTTTGGCTATCGAGCAGTAAGGTCGAAAAGTATGCGCGAATAGATATAAATCCTGTGACGCTCGAAGAACTCTTGCAGCTGGGTGAAACGCACGACCTCTTATCCAGCGCCAGGTTCGCACATAATGAGTTACCCAAGAGAATGGCTCGGCGTGTGAAAGGTAAACGTTAGTTGGTAAAGCAGGATTGTTTGTGCAACAGACGTCCTAACCCTACCCGAATGGATGAAAGCACAGCTCTTCAGAATTTGCCATTCATCGTAGGCGTCAATCCCTGGATTAAAAGTGTCTACCAATTGTATCACGATTCCCTAGAGAAACTCCTCTCACTACCTGAGCCGGTCGATCAAGAAACGCAGCAGATTTTCACTGAGGAGCTTCGAAAATTGGTGCAAGCACATCAAGAGGTTATTCCCAAACTAGCAAAAGGTGCGTATATTAATGCATATCAATTTGCAATAGCCAAGTATATTCCGTTGCAAGCCTTTGTTGGCTGATCCTTATCCATCTATAGGATTCAAGGAATGCATCAAGTACATGACTAGAGATAGCGCAACAAATTTCCTTGACAACATGATTCACGCTCGAATCGGTATTCGAGGTACTTGCGCAGGGATTGTCTTCACCTGCAGTATCGATCATAGTGTATTGATGTGCGCGTTGCTCTCCAGTCATCGCTGAACACCATCTGTCATTATATACGCCCGCTGCCAATTACATCGGCGTGGTCAACACTCGCCTTTCACCAGCATCACTCGTCACCTCCGTTGCAAAGTACGCTCAAGAACTTTGCGAATTCAACTATGGCTCGTCACCAGAATTCAACATAATCGGGCATACCGACACTTTGATGGCTTACATAGGTGTGCACCTGGAGTATATTTTCATGGAGCTGATCAAGAATGCATTTCGAGCCACTGTGGAGTACTCGCAGAGGACTGGCAGAGCGGATCATCCTCCTGTGGAAATTGCGATATGTAAAGGACCGGAAGATGTCATTATCAGGATTAGGGACCAAGGCGGCGGCATCTCCAGTAAAGGTGGGGTTTGCGAATGATAGAAAACTGCTTGTCATTCCCTCTCGCAGTATTGATTCATAGGATTATCTCATTCTGTTTTCGCTAGACTTCCCTCATATATGGGAGTACAGTTACACTACTGTGCCCAAATATGACGAAGGTGATGGAATTTTCAGCACGCAAGCAAGGATGGAAATGCAATCTGGCGTGGGAGGGCCGATAGCTGGCAAGTAGAAAATTGACCTGCATCGTCATGAACACTACGGAAGAATAACACATGTCCCTCCATAGGTTTGGGGTTTGGATTACCGATGTCCCGGATCTATGGTACATGATGTGCTGGCGTATTCGCGCACGGGACTAATACTGACCAGTACTCCTGTAGCCAAGTATTTTGGCGGTTCGTTAGAGATACGGTCCATAAACGGACATGGATGCGATGTTTTTCTTCGTGTGCCCAACATCCTCGGCCTAAGCACCCATGTTATCAAAGACTAGAACCACCTTATGTGTTTGTAAATATGTATAATGAATGATATGGTACAGATCAATGCTTTATATGCGACTTTCTACGCGGTCTAGCGAAGAGGAACATAAATTTAACTGTCAAGAGTCCTGGATAGCCTGTCTGGTTATGATGGAGTGGCCCCTGCCGAATTGTGACTGTAAGTAACACAACCAATTGGGCAGGCCCGAAAGGCTGAACTTACTCGTCGTCCTTGGATATTCTCCAGTAATAGTCGGCATACTCCGACTTACCCAACAGTTGCATAAACTCTTCATCGTGGGTGATAATCAGCAGTTGGAAATTGCTTTGCTGCCTTCGCAGCTTGATTATGCTGCAGCGAAATAAGAACAAAATTTTCCAACCGAAGATCATAAGTGCACATACTTTGCTAGTGACTCCGCCAAGCTCTCAATGTTGTCGCGGTCCAGATTTGTCGTTGGTTCATCCAGTGCCAGAATACCGCAATTTAAGCAAAACGTCTCGGCGAGTGCCAACCGAATAATAAGCGACGTTAGCACCTTCTGTCCCGCACTGCAACGCCCACGCATATCAAGAGCTGTGTCCCCCTTGACCATAACAACTCGATAATTATACTGTCGATTTCCTTTCACGTTCTCATCGTCTGAACGAATCTCAATGGTATCGATATCGGATCCTTGATATGTATTCAACCATAATTCCCGTATGATCTTGTTGATTTCCTCCATCTTCATTGAGTGGTACTTCATTATTGCCTTGTCCAGCGCTTTCGCATACTTTTCAAGGTCATGATTGGCCATTTCCTCTGTTTTCAGCTCGACCAATTGCTTCCGGTATTGTTCTTCGACGTCTTTGTAATCGGTGCTCAATTCCCCTTTTAACTGCCGGAGCTGCTCTTGCATCTGTTTTGATTCACCAACGAGACCTGCACGCTACATAAAGCAAATTAACGTTAATTAGATAGCCTAGAATCTTACAGATTATTGTATACCTCTTCGACAAGGCGCTCATGCTTCCTTTTCAGCGTGGTGTATTGCGAGTCGATTGACGTCTGATCGTACCCAGAAATCTCCTTCCTCAACAAGTCGATCCTACCCTCAGCCGCAGCCTGCTCCCGTTGTAGGTGCCGGTACTTCAAGGTATCATCGATTTGACGTCGTATGTTGTGCACGTCGGCGCGCTGGTCTCGGATGGTCTGCATCTCGTCATTGAGACCGGTAATCTGAACCTTAATTTCTTTGGTTCGAGCGTCCACAGTTTGCAGATCCACTTCGCATTGTCGAAGCTTGCCCTCGCCGCCTTGCTCAGTAAACCTTTGGGAAAATGGGAAATACATATGGAGCTTAAGTGAAAATTCACCACCAACTGTATCTCACCTTCGAATTTCAGTATCGATACTCATCAGTCTGTTCAATGAATGCTGCAAGCTGCTGATGCTCTTCAAGTATTCAGCCTCCTTCGCGTTCATATCCTCGCGATATCTGGATAACGCGGTTTCCTTTTGCCTGATTACTGGACCAACGTCGCGGGCTTTGGATTCGGCATCCTAGATAAATATATCAATATGAGGTAAAGTTGTCCCGGTGACACTGCTTCTGAGTGAGTGGAGCCTTACCTCAGTTTCTTTCTGTAGAATTTCGATCTCTGCTTTTAAGTCCGCAATGGAGTCTTGCAATTTTTTGCGCTCCTGGAACTGGTAGTTTGCGGCCTGCAATTGCTCTTTGATATCCCTCACTCGGTTCTCATGGCTTTGTATATCTCTCTGCTTCATACGGGATTCGTCATTAATGCGTTCAATATTCCGCCGAACACCTTGACTGAACGAGGAAGGGATTGTTAGTGCTGTTGCTCTCATCGAATTATTAGATCGGCGTACCATTTATCCTGTAACTGCTCATGCGACTGCTGTACTTCCTCCATGGTTTTGGTCGAGCCGGAGCTGCTTAGTTCTGTATTGATTCTTTTGACATCCTGACCAATTTGTTGAATTTCCAAGTGCAGACGCAGAACCTCCTCGCTCTTTTGCCGTAAGATGTCTGCATTTTGCATTTCAACCTCGACCACTGCAAGTTCGGAAGCTATCTGTATCAACCTCAGATTACTTATGGGTGTTGGAACGAAATTGGATAAACAGTGCCATACATCTTCCGATGCCGATGCGATCTTATGGCGTTCATCTTCATCTTGTTCCATTCTTCGTCGTATCTCCGGAATTTCCACATTCCTAAGTCGCTCCGCGTAGTCCCAATCCGTGCGTAATTCAGACAACGCATTTCTTCTCATTTCGGCTGCCTGTAGAGCAGCCTCTGCGGCTTGCGTAACTTCGGGTACCTTGTCCAAAATGCTTTGCATCTGTAGCGCCCAGAACAATCGGTTAGAACTGCGGAATAGCAGAATAGCTGTTGAATGATAGATAGACCTTGGCAAGAAACGCGCTTCCATCCGAGCCTTCGAATCCTCGCACGCAAAGTGGGCAGCATCCATTTGCTTGGAACTTTGCAATGAATTTTTGATACATCGATCCAGCGCTTCTCATGGACGATAACTCGCTATCATGCCGCTTGTAAGGCCAAGACAGCATACAATAAACAAGTCAGATGAATTCTCACTCTCTTTTTTCTACTATGTCTTGTTCTGCATTGGCAACGGCAGTAGAATAGTCCTCGCCCCCAATGACCGACTTGATACGCGCTACTTTGTCTAGAGTAAAATTGGTCAATGCGACATGTCTCGATAATCCGAACATACATAATACGCGAATTACCGCTTAGCTGCTGTGTTTTTGCTGTAAGAGTGGTACGTGCCATGTGAATTTTGGTGTCCACGGAAGAAAGTTCCCTGCTCTTGTTCTCTAAATGTTCTTGGAGCCCCTTAACAGACTTCTGTTTCATCCTGACGATAATTGGATCATTCAAACGCATAACTGAGCAAAGAAGACGTCGCGGCGCCTAAATGAGAGCTATCTCAGCGTACCTGTATAGACTTTCAACCTCACACACCATCACCTCTGGCGAGGGCATGTGTCCGAGAAACTGCTCAGTTTCTGACTGGACAGCAGCCACGCTGGAAGGGGTTTCAATGGAATATATGGATCATTTCGTTTGCAGAAAATGCTCACCTGCGAGTATACGCTTCCTCTTTACGCCCCATTTCCAGCTTCTTCAATGATAGGCTGGCGCGAGTGTTCGCTTGCATATTGAGTAGTGCCATTTCATCATTTACTCGGCGCAGCTGAAAATCGTATTCTCGTAACTCTTGATTGAGTTTTTCGAGTTTTGCTTCAAACTCGGATGCACCCCAGTCACGGCGGCTCTGTTCCAATGCTGATTCCTGGAAACGCACTAAGTTAAAAGCGGCTGGAGGGACGGCGAAGAATTTCTGGACTGCATCGACTATACCTCTTCTGCAAGCCTGCTGTGGAGTTCGTCAATATCTGCCTGCGTCACCTTAATGCCATGCAATGTTTGCATATGTTGGCTGATCTTCTGACGGTGATTGCCCTGCCATATGGTGTGTGTAAGCTTTCCCCCTCATACGCAATAGATTAATGAAGATAAAAACAGACCATCTGTCTACGGGACATTTTCTTTGTTTCTTCAACGGATGTGACCGTCGCTTTCAATCGCTGAATATCGCTCATCATCGCATTCTCTCTTTCCTTACATTCCATCTACTTCTAGTGTTAAAATTGCATGTTTCTCGAAGAAAAGTGACTTTCAATCCAACCTTTAGAGATTCAAGGCCTGCATTTCGTTCCTCGATTTGACCGGACAAATTCTGCATGAATCGGTGGATATGGTCCTCGGATAGAGCTCCCATGTCGAATCCACTGTAGTTGTGCGCTGAGCTTAGCTCTATAATAACGTTTTCCCTTTCTTGCAGTCGTCTCTCATGTGCCTGTGTGTGGGATGCGAGTTTATCACGCGTTTTACTAACTAGCTAGAAGAAGTACAGTCTCACGTACACTCTTCTCTGCTTGAAGTTGGCCGAGTGAGGTCAAGATTTGAGAATGCTCTGATTGCACTCTGTTCAGCTCTGCGGACAGTTTTGAGACCTTGCGTTCAAGCGCACTGTGCTCTGTTTCCTTTGTGTTCAAAGACATCTCGTACTCGGTAAGAAGTTCCTTCAATCTCATGTCAGATTCTGGTAAACAGATTTAGGCAATTTTAGATGTGAATATACCATATATTGCCATGCCTACCAGTATACTCTTGTAAACTTTCTCTCATTTGTCTGATGTTTTTTGCGATCATATCCCTCTCGAGCACAGACTGCTTAACACGGACAGTAAGATCTTGCAATTTTTTGTTTTGTTCCATCAGGCTTGACATTCGGGCGACCGCCTCCCCTATCTCTCCCGCGTCCAGGGCGTCAATCCTCTGCTGGGCTATGGCGTACTTTTCCTGCGTGACGGCCAACGTTTCCCGAACCTATACATCATATATTTCAATCATCAAAATGGATCTATGTCAAAAGCCTCATCGCAAACCTTTTCAACTTTCGCCTTTTTAGACTTCAAATGCTCCAGGTTATTTTGAGCAAGACGTAGTTGAATAGACTGCTCCTTCCTAAGGGTTTTAATGCTATCCAATGCTTTTGTATACCTGCAATTGACAAAGACAGTGGGTGGGATGGCCAAAACCGGAGAGACGAACCTAGTGCGCTACCTGGTTGATGCAAAGATCTCATCGAATTTCTTTTTCAAAATGGAGGATTCAGACAGCGGCCTGTAGACGAGCGACTGCAAATGAATCGCAAATTAAAATGTAAAATCCAAGAACAATTGGGAAGTACCAGAAAGACTCCTCTTGATGACAGAAAATAACATTGTCCAAGATGGCTTTGGATACCCCCAATTGCAAGGGAAGCTCTGCGTCTAGCTCTGCGCACCTCGTACTCAAACTGTGAGACTAAAGTACAATTGATACAAGTTAATTTTGGTAAATAAGTTGGTTTTCCCATTACCTCGCCAGTCTCTGGATCCTTTGTGAGCAGTAAACTTTCCAATGTTTTTTGTTGAACTCCTGTTTTCTTCTGGGTCAGCGACATGGAGCGGGTGCAGACCATTTCTCGACCAAGCACGTTTTTAAAGCGTAGCTTGATTTGTGCCAGGACTTCAGTTTCATGAGCGAGCTGCCAACATACAAGTTAGCATCTCATACAGCACCCAACGCAGTTCTGTCCTTTCCTGGTTTTCTACCTTTGGATCGTATATGAAGGCACCATATCTACTGTTTGGCGGCTGATCTCCAGTTGTGGCATATTTTAAGCACTCAATAATCGTCTATCGTATGTGTAAGAAAGAGCAAGCCAGGCAAAATATCTCACAACCGACCGTTTTTCCTGCTCCATTATGCCCAACAATTATCGTCAAGGGGGTATAAAACTCAATAACACTCGGTCCTTTCGGGTCAAATGACCGTATTCCCCTGCGAGCGACCGAGGCGAAGATTCAGAGACCAAAGAATTGTCGAAGTAAAATGACGTACTCGACGTTTGGTACCTGATAAGGAGTTTGTCGATTTGAGACATATAGTCCCCTTTGACTACGAAGTGCCTGCGTGAAAGTTCTCTAGGTGTGGTCTTGCTCGACGGCGACGGTGACAGCGGCAGTAAGGATAGTGTATTAGAAAATGGGATGGTTGGAAACTTCAGCAGTAGTGGCAGCTGAAGTCCATTTATCCCAAAAAGGGTATATGACATATTGTTACTTTCTGCTCTGGATGTGAGCTGCTCAGCGATATCCGAGAAAATGGCTAAGATGGGTAACAATGGAGGTAACCGCAAGAATAAGAGCCGACAAATAAAGAAGAGCCTGTTTGCACAAGTAGGGCTTACTATGTCTCAACGTCTAAATGTCATGGACCTTACCAGAAAGTGCTGCAGTCTGGACAGAAAAGTGGTTTCAACAGCATGCAAGTGGAGCCTGGAATGCAAGGCATCATGGCTTTCTGCACCATGAACAAGGAAAAGCAAGCAGTTGCGGAACTGAGGAACATTCTTGACGAGGTGAGTAGTCACGTTACGTTTCTGCCATTGATGTCGGTCTATTCAGTTTTTTTTGTTTCCAGTTTGCAGAGCAGCTTTACGGCCGGGAACAGAACAGTGAGGAGAGCACTATAAATGACTCTGTCGCTGACGAGGAAGGTCAAGACGTAGCTGACATGCTGGACCGGGAACTGAAACAATTACAAAGCAAGAGGGAGGGCAAAGAAGAACAATTTCACTGGCGCAAAACGAATATCGACTGTATGGTTTTTCTGCAGGTAATTGCTGCAGCTCAGCTTAAGGACATCATGTATAGGTTCTCACCTATTGGTAATTTATGGTCAGACCCATCATCCCATTGATCCCTCAGACTTCGTTTACCGGATTCTCACCGATTTGCAGACCAAGAAGATCAAGCGGACAAGGTAGTCAACGGATCTGTTGTCGCACGTCATGTCCTGTCCTCAGCCTGATCCCATGAGGTAATATTGCGTCCTGCAGATACACTATGAGGATGCATCCTGTCCAAGAAACTTGTCGTGCCTACATGGATGACATCAAACAATTAGCCCAACGACTGTTGTCGCCATATTTTCATCAAGAGGAACAGTCGCCCGTCCGAGTAAGCGCGCAGATGACGTTCAATTTGTCTCTCATGTCTGTGCTGACCATGCTACTAATAGTGGGCATGTGAGCCGAGAATCCGATGGAATGACAAAATAAAGAGGGGTGACTTGATTATTGAGATTGCAAACGTGGTTGGTCAGAACCATGTGGTCAACCTCAAACAACCGGAGTTGACGGTGGTCATTGATATATTTAAGGTGCTTTGAAGATTTAGATTTGCAAGGTGGCGGACAAAGGACTGACCTATCTATTCAGAATATATGCGCAATGGCCGTTGTGCGCGATTACCCTGGGCTCAAAAAGTATAACCTGGAGAAAATCTTCGAAGCCGAGCAAGAAGCTGTGGAAGCACAACAGGGTGACGATGCTCCTAAATCACAGGAGCACGACGGAAAATCAGTGGATGACCCAGTGCAGGAAATTGATAACTCAGAAAGGGCTGCGAAACGGCAAGTGGATGGCATTGACGCTGGAAGAGAGACCGAACGTTCTGCGCCGATCAAGAAAGCCAAAGTATAGAGCTGTGGAGGATTGTCAGCACCGTGCTCACTGCTCGACGATCGCGCTGGTCCGCTAGATCCAAACGCACTTTTTTAGTGGCACTTAATAGTCGAATGGTAAGCGAGGCAATGGCCAATTGAAACCCCCGACACCCAGGTTGTTAGATCAATAGTGACGACACACCCATAACGTTGGTGACATGTCTCGTTGTAGAAATCCTCTGCACGTCAATCGGCCGACATATCTTAAGGTTTTTATTGAATAAATTATATAGCTTGTAGCCACCGAGTGCACATCTTAAAGATCTATATAATTTCAATGAGGCAGAGCACACTATTTTCTTCAGTGCTGTGGAGCAAAAGTTTTGAAGGTGAAGACACTTTGGTACAGCGCCCCAAATAATACACGGCGCATCATTCGGTCGGCAACCAGGCGACTAACGGACTAGTGCAACTTAGATAATACAATACACTACATCCCGATTCGCTGCCGCTAGTGACTGAGACAGTTATTCATGCAGGAACAACCTGATTATTGGCAACTGACAGGCTCTCCACGCTTCCTGCGACTGATTTATCGCGCGACGCATGAGGTGAGTTCTTTTTAGATCCCTTGCTAGCCTGTGATAACGCATGCAGCGACTGCCCTATGGAGAAGCTCCCCGTGCTCTGCTCTGCGTCAGCTTGGGTGTCATTCTGAGTGACATGCGGGGTTTCACTGTACGTTGAAACTGTTGCGGTCGGGTCTATTGTCATGTAGTAGTGTCAGCCTAAAAATATGGACTCCACATCTTGAGTGAATCTAACCTTGTTTGTAACCACCTATTATGCGTTGCACAATGTGGGTCTCTAGGTAACGTGCGTTTCTTGCGCTCTTGAAGAAAACGTGCTCTGCTAGTTCACGGGCTGTTGGTCTGAAGATCGGCATTAGGGACTATTGATAGCCAGCGGTTTGGCAGGAGAACTCCATTCCATATACCTTCTGTTAGGATCTTTTCGGATACAAGCGCTGACCATACGGTAAAAGTCTTTTGACAAAATTTTCTCCGAAGCTACTGCGGGACAGGCGTACTCTAGCTTGCTTAAGAGAATCTGATGCCGTCTACACGTCAGTCGTTGAAGGAATAAATTCACAAACGAAGCAATCATCTGACCTTCAACGGCGGCCAGTCGTCAAACGGAGTTCGGTTGAATGCCAACTCCAACGCAGTGATACCAAAACTATATATGTCCGCTTTCTCGTTGTAATTCGAGTTCTTCCCAATGATAGAAATGCAAATCTTATGTTAATTAAATCAAGATGTGCGGAAGAGAAGTGTAGACTCACTTGTGCCATGACCTCTGGAGCTGCCCATTCTATATTATCGCCAACTAGTGAGAATACCGATTTCATGTACTCGCCCCCCTGTGCTAGTGACACCATATTACGCAGGCCCGTGAGACGAATCTCTCCCCGCACATCGAGAAGGATATTATCTGCGCGAATATCACTGAAAGTATGATATGAACACTCGCTTTGGATGACTATTATGCCATGCTATGCACCTCAATATGCACATACTTATGTATCATTCTATTGTCGTGCATGTAAATGATACCTTTTAGAACTTCTCGCATCACAGTGGCGACAACAGTGTCGTTAAAGCCTTCATTGATGTGGTTCCGCATGATATTCCGAAAAGTGCCTAAAAATTCTGAATCAACACCTCTGCTGGGAACCAGAATGACCCCTCACAACGCACCCGCTCGCATAGGATACGTTACATTCCACATGCGTTCGTTCTCAACGAAAGTTGTCCAATACGGTAGGATGTTGCGGTGTTTGCAAAGATTCGTGTTTCGCACTGTGCGCTGGTATGCACAAAGATGATTTTCTGTTTCCAACATGACCCTAAGTATGTTCCACTTACAATCAATTCGTCGATGAGCTCGTAGTCAGGGGACAGTGTCAGGTCGGTGTATTTGAGCGCGACATACTCGCCAGTGGGTATATGTCGTGCCAAATACAAGTATGATATGTCATCGACACCCCCTACAAATATGAAGATTGGATACTTTTGCCATTGTTGAAAACCCACAAGTCCCCGCATACCGATATCGCTCAACAGCTCGTAGTCTTGTATGTCGTTCGTATACTGATGTCTGCGATGAGACTTTTTGCTCTGAAATATCCCTGACTGGCTGACGATGGAGAGATTGAGTAATGCTTTACGTGCAGTACGAAGCGAACTTGCCTGTGAGGAAGGCAAAGTGTTCAACGCACCAGAGTGGACCCTGACGAGGCCTGACGTTGTCGTGGCACCTGTAAATCGCCAGTGGCCTGACGATCTCGCTTTGAATGCCCTTCTGTCTTTCCTCCTTCCATTAGTAATCCCTACTGGTCTATGTCGAGGATGAACTAGGAAGTGCTGAGAGTTCGCCAATTTCGGGGTGAAGTCCCCACGCTGACTAAGCAATCGGTCGTGTCTTGATGTTAACACTTCTTCGCAGGATGATGTCCTGCTTGCAGAGTTTACACTAAACAACAATGGAAGCTTCGATGTCATCTCGAGCAGCTTTACTGCTCCAAAGAGAGCAGTATCGACTTCGAAAGACGGATAAGTGTTGGGTGAGTGGAAGAGAAGCGTTTTCGGTGCACACAGTTTGTCAACTCGAACTGAATCACATTTTGAACAGGGGATTGATACGTCTATAGTTAAGAACGACATCTTTCATTGGCAAGCAACAATAGAAGGGTTGCCAAACACACCATGGGAAGGTGCGAAAAGCGGAAAATGGAACGCTGTTCTTCCTTCTTACTCCCTCGTCGTTTCACATAGGGGGGTTATTTAAAGTTGAAATGTTCTTTGATGAAGAGTATAACGAGAAGCCACCTGAAATCTACTTTATGACTGTCCCCTTTCATCCTAATGGTCAGTCATTTGTATAGCATATGATATTTTCATGGATATGTCCGCTGAGCGGTCTTAAATAGTGGATATGAACACCGGCCGGCCCTGTGTACCCTTCCTTGAAGACTCGAATGCGTGGGATCCTGAGACTCCAATATTGAGCATTCTTGTGTACTTGCAAGTACGTTGTGAGAAAAATTTATCCATCTTGTACATTGTGAAGCATTGCTGGACTCATCAACAGACCATTCTTGCAAATCCAGCGCTAGATCGCCCGGTAAACATTGCGGCAAGTGAGATATACACGAGCTCACCACGGCTGTACGATCAGCTTGTCAGGGACTGTGTGATCGCCAGTCGTCGAATCAATGGTAAAGTGAGGTGTTACAATGCACTTCTCTGCTTCATGCCTTGACCTTGCCTCTGCGCACGTTCAGTCGGACTGGCACCCTTTGAAGAAGAGGAGTACCTGGACCAGTCTTCCAGTGATAAGGAGCTTAAGACAATCAGACCCATAATACCAGCGCACAATTTGACGCAGCCAAATATCCGAACGATAAGTTTTGATGATTATTACGAATTTTGGAAGTCACTCGCCACGTCAATACCTAGAAAACCCAATAAACCGGGCGGTACGTCCATTAGGCAGTCATAGAAAATAAAAATGCGACGCTCACTGACTGCTGTCCATGCATTATTCAGGTCCTCGAATACCAGATGAGCTGATGTTTCCGAGTCAATCCAAGGTTTCAGAAGAGCAATGTCGAGAGATGATGGAAAGGTGAGGTCTCAGCATCAAAAAGGGCCTTGACTCACTGGATGCTAAAGGACAACTGTATGGCGTCCGCAGGCAAAGAGATCTGTGGTTTGGCAGATTTCAAAGAAAGGTTGTACAGACAAAACCAGAGCGACAGTCAAAAAACGCGAGAATAGACGCAATGAGACGAGTCTACAGTATGAAAGAAAGCGATGACTCAAAATCAGAACAAATAGAGCATCCAAGAACAAAAAGGGTCGAGGAGGTACACTGGGATGGGGACTCTGGCCACCAAATTGAAATGGCTCCGCTCCGAGGGGAGTCCGAGTTGAAGGATCGTTGGATCACGCCCAACGAGCATATTCACTCCGATGATTGGGAACGCGAGGCAGATGATCTGTTGAATTGGACCGCCCAGTTGGCGCATCCACCATCTGATCATGTTACGTGATGTGGTGGAAGTAGTAGGACACAGCGTGTCTCTGAAGGCGGGCGGAGTATATGTGCAAATAATATGGTTCATGGAATATATTAGTTGAACAGGGGACCACTAATGGTAGAACTCCAACTCCGTGTCTGTCTTCTTGACATTAGCGCGGTACGCCTTCTCGATATCTTTCGAGAGGACTACATAGCGGTTGGCCTACATATGACGGGAAATATTAGGGATTGGATTCCTACCATACACAGGTTTATGGGCGAACATACCCGCACTGCAAACATTCCCGCTTGTTGGCAAATAGATGCAATTTCAGCCCCACTGAGCTTGTCCGGCCTCGAGACAACTAAAAATGGAGTAAGTTCATCATGGTGCCACCAATGGTTATGAATTTACACACGGGACCCTTACATTCTTCCAAATCCACCTCCTCCGACAAATTCATCTTTGAAGTTATTGTTGAGAAAATCATTCGTTTCTGCCTACGATCAGGTGTAGGAAACTCAATCTTTCGGTCAAGCCGACCTGGCCGTAAGAGCGCCGGGTCAAGGGTATCTGCACGATTTGTGGCCATGATCACCTGCAAAGGCGATTGATCAACGTCCTGTGAGCATTTGAGTCAAACGTGGGGTTACGCTTTATTCAGCGCGCACCTTAACATTGGACGTCTGATCAAAACCGTCCATTTGGTTGAGAAGCTCCAATAGAATACGCTGGACTTCCCGATCCGCTCCGGTTTGAGCGTCGAACCGTTTCGTCGCAATGGCATCAATTTCATCGATGAAGATAATCGCAGGAGAGTTTTCTCGGGCAAGTCGGAAGACGTCACGTACCATACGCGGCCCTTCTCCCAAGTACTTCTGCACAAACTCGGATCCATTCACCCGTATAAACGATGCAGTGGTGTGATGAGCAACGGCTTTGACCAGCATAGTTTTTCCAGTACCTGGTGGTCCATAAAGCAATACACCGCGGGGAGGGTCGATACCAATTTGCCGGTACAAGTCAAAATGCGTAAGAGGCAACTCCACGGCTTCCCGGATCTCCTGTTTCTGGATATCTAACCCTCCAATATCCTGATACGTAACGTCCGGTCTTTCTTGATCGCTCAACATAGAGATACTGCTATCTGCCTCCGGAGGCAAAACGTCAACGAGGGCATTTGAATGTCTGTGCAGTGCAACGGACGCGCTCGGTTTCAAGAGCTCGCGGTCAATGGTGGAAAGGATCCGAACGACATAGTTTGAACCGGTCGTTGAGCCAACAATACCCGTGTGCTGATCAATTGGCTCCAAGAATTGCCCGATCACCAACGGTACAGATTGGATGCGCTTAACCTCTTCTTGCGCCCTTATGAGTTCCCGTTTCAAGTTCTTCTGCTCGTCCTTTATATACTCTTCTTGTAGAGAGAGGAATTCCAAGTGTCTCTGTAGCTTCTTCAATTTCGTGTACAAATCTTCCTCACTCATATCCTCAACTAGCTCTGCTTTGGCAGCGGCGTATACATTGTCCTGCATGAAATGCCCATCGTTAACTATTGTCGCAGTTGACGTGATTTATGTCTAGACCGGAAGGAGGTTTCAAGCCAGACTATACGTACACCATCAACGGGAACCTTGATGCCAATTTCTTCCATTATGGCCGTCCGTAGCGTTGAATGGTGTTATGATGGCCGTTTGGGCGTTTCGTGTTTGTAAGATTGCGGATGGATGTTCGTTTCTGTTTCTGTTGTCGACGCGTCATTACTCCAAGGAACCAGGTGAGTCACGTGTCACATCCAGATGCAAAGGTTTTGGACGTCGTTAAAACTATCCATTGGGGATGGCTCCTTCGTTTCTTCCGTCACAAGTTATGGTTGAGGAGGCCTTCTCCTTGTAGAATAAACTCGATGATTGGATTTGTTTATTCCAGCTGTCTTGACCACATACGTGAACATGAACAATAAAACGCTCGGGCTTCAGCAATTTGATGCAGCCATGCGTGTATTCAACTTAACGTCCTGCATGCTTCTATCATGATCATGAGCAGTTTTTCTTGGTGTATTAGAGTTGCCCTATCCCGCCCTCTTTTTTCTTTAAATTTCATGGCATTCCACCACAATGAAGCTTGCTGTTCAAGTTATCTGTGTGGTGTTGCGATGGGCCTTGGGTCCCCACCCCTCTGTTCATAACAGACCAAGGGTGCAGCAGGCCATTTTTGTTACGGGCTCTGAAGTTCTGGAAGGACGGTCCTGTTAAAATCAACGAACTGAACTAGGATGGATTTTGCTGTTATACGCGTCCGCTGCGCGGCTGGCTGAGTTTGACTTGAGCCCTTGTGGCATGATGTGCAAGCACACTTGGCTATGCTGAGAGAAGGTCTTACTTCTGCATTGTTGGTAGGCATACGGTTTTGGCCCACCTGACGTGGCCTGTGATTTCAGATAGTTCAAGGCAACCCTTGTTGTCGTCGGGGTATTGTTTTCAACCAAACTCGCCTTCAAGTTCGAAAGAGACCAGCATGAAGTCTCTATTTTCGTCTAGGAAAGAGCGCAAACGGGAACAACAGTTAAGGCTGGCTCCAGCTGCTGCAAGTGAAGATCCTTCTCATTTGCCACCAGAGTATCTTTCTATTTTCGCACTTTCCAAGTCTTCGGCGGGATTGTTCCTTTACGTTGCGCTCTCTATCCTGTCATGTGGTATTCTGGCATTAGTGGGACGATGGTATCCAGAAGTGCGAGTGCGGTTGATGCGGAAACGCGCAAGAAGTTTCCGGGAGGCAGAGTTTGTGATTGTGAAAGGACGAAACGGTCGCTGGACAGAGATTGAGGTACGGCGGGATGTGGGGCTTCAAATGTTCCCATCAAACGGGACAGATGATAAGAGCATTGTGGAGGAAAGAGCGATGATTTGGTTCGAGTATCGAAAACAGAGATACATCTATCAAGAGGCATTTTCTTCGTTTCAGGTAAGAATCAAGCCCGTGTGCGGATGGGGATATGAAATGGACGATGCACTGGCAGAAACCATGAGGCATCTGGATAATCTTTCAGCTTAAGATGCAACTGGGCAATGCCTGTTCGAATCATTGATGCATAATGATTCGTTTCCCTTCGTTCAGCGCCACAATCCTCGACTGAGAAAATCATGCATCGAGATACATCAGCTACGCGGTGGTCTATCTGAAGAGGAAGCCTCAGTCTGCTTGAATCAGAATGGGCCCAATCACATTGATATTGACGACCTTCCCATCATCAACATGTTACTGGATAAGGTCATCCATCCCTTCTACCTATTCCAAGTCTTGTCAGTCATTGTCTGTAAGTGCAGTTTCTTGTGGCAGCGGCGTCTAGCATGCGTAACCTCTCTTTGACTGTCATCTTTTGTTATCGACAGGGATGCTTGAAGCATACTACACGTACGCCCTTCTCATATTGATCATGAGCTGCTCGTCGATCGCCTGGGAAATGTACTCTGCGAAACAAAATGAGAAGAACTTACGCAATTTGGTGAAGGTGGAACATATCTGTAGAGTAATACGCGATGGTCGGACGGTGGAGTTACCTGCAGCGCAACTGGTTGTGGGGGATGCGGTAATACTGAAAAACATCCGAGGGGCTCCGGTGGTAGCCGACATGGCATTGGTGCAAGGAGAATGCGTTACCGATGAGTCGACCTTGACTGGAGAGTCAGTCCCCGTTGTCAAAACGCAGTTGCCATTCGTCGATGCTCCTGGAAACGTCTACTCTCCAGATCGGCACAAGAGCAACACCCTGTTTGCAGGTTGCTAATCTTATGATGAGCCAATGATTGACAATTCGGTGCTGATTACTGCTTTTAGGGTCGGTCATTGTGGAGGTTAAGGTCAAATGCGATGTGATGTCTGCGACGAGCCCTAGAAATCTTTTTGGAGAAGAAGAGCCACAAAGTGCAATTGCTATTGTGACATCCACAGGCTTCGCTTCCACGAAGGGCGAATTATTTCGTTCAATACTTTTCCCGGATCAGATTGTGAGAACCTTATCTTTCATTTTCAGTTATGCCTCGTATTAACACCCCCTCTCACGCCTACCCGTTAGGAATTCAAATTCTACCGAGATGCCTACAAATTCTTGGCCATTCTAGGCATGGTCGCAGTGGCCGCCTTTATCAATCGGTTGATCTATGGGTAAGTCTCTCACGTCTTATTTTCACGCATCTGTTGATCCATATCAATTACCGGCACAAAAGGTTACGGAATAGGTTACCCTCACATGCGATTGTACTATCTTGTCTCGACCTCATCACCATCGCAGGTGAGCTATGGAAAACTTAGAATTTTTCTCAAAGCGCGCCGCGGTAATCGATGTCATCCAGTTCCTCCCGCGCTGCCTCTGATTTTGACAATCGGCATTGGATTTTCTCTTGACCGTTTGAAAAGACAGTCCATATTTTGTATCGATCCCGAGCGAATCAACCTGGCCGGTCGTGTCAACATTATGGCTTTTGACAAGACGGGGACCCTAACAGAGTCTTCTCTGAAATGGGCTGGTATCGAGGCAGCCAATGATGGAATGTTTGTCGGGTTTTCCAACGATGCAGGCGGGGAGTCCAGAATGGAACGAGTCCTCGCTACGTGCCATGGCATCAACAATGTTCATGAACGGCTTGTCGGGCACCCTGTGGACGTGGAAATGTTCCGGGTGACAGGTTGGAGCCTAGATCAAAAGGAGCAGTCTACCCATATCAACGGACAACCTGTACCACTAGCGGCAGTTATTGTACCCCCAGAAGCGGACAAGCCCACATACCATATCCTTAGACGTTTCGAATTTGATGCTCATCTTCAGAAGAGTTCGATAGTCGCGATAGCAGCCGACGGCGCGAGTCTCTTTTCGTGCACGAAAGGCTCTCCAGAAGCAATTCGAAATATATGTCGGCAGGAGTCCATTCCAATGAATTTTCATGCGGTATACAGGCGCTACGCTGCCCAAGGATATTACGTCATTGCTTGCGCAACAAAAGAGCTGACGGGCATTCTGTCTGATGAGCCGACCTCCGGTGAAATTGCGAATTTGCGACGCGAACAGGTGGAAAGAGACGTAATGTTTGCGGGGTTCATATTGCTTCAAAATCAAGTAAAGGAGGAGAGTATTCCTACAATCGCGATGTTACGAGAAGCTCACATTCGGTCCATTATCATGTGAGTTGCTGTAAGTGTGTCTTTGCTCAGATTCAGCTTGCTTAACTGCCACTGAGCAGCACAGGGGACAACGCATTGACGGCAATTCACGTGGCCCGTCAGCTGGATCTCTGCCGTAAAGTCCTGCTCATTGACGTCCATGAAGACAACGTCATTTTCACACAGGTTCAAGACGAACCTGACATTGAGACAATGAGCCTGCACAGTGCTACTCCACGTAGACACGTTAGTACTGGGTCATTACCCAGCCTCCAACGTCCCGAAGAATTTGCACAAGCTGCTATTGCTCCGGATGCAACAGAGGACGAACGCAGTCACCCTATTGAAGATCTGACAAGACATTTGACTCATGTGATGGATCAAGTTGACATTGCAGTCACCGGTGCTGCCCTCGACGCTATCATTGGGAGGTACGAGGCAACATTCGCCAATTGGCTGGCGGGGCGAGCGAGGATATTCTCGCGGACAAAGCCCAGTCAAAAGACCTGGATTGTGGAACGGTTGAAACGGCAAGGAAATTATGTTGGTATGTGTGGGGACGGGACCAATGATTGCGGAGCTTTGAAGGCTGCGCATGTTGGATTGGCATTATCGGATGCAGAAGCTTCGATAGTGTCGCCTTTCACGTCTGCACGGAAGTCAGTGTCGGACGTTGAAAAGCTGTTTAGAGAAGGACGATGTGCGCTGGAAACATCCTTCACTGCTTTTAAGGTATGTGAGGAGGTGATAGTACTCGAGATGCTGTAGTAACTAACTGGCTTTCAATAGTACATGATTATGTATCCAATCATCCAGGTGCTCCTCGTTGCCACCCTGTACCAACTGGGAACCGATATTTCAAACAATCAATTCCTTTTTGACGATCTCGCAATCGTGCTAGCACTGTCCCTTCTCATGCTGTATACCGGTCCTGCGCTTCACCTGGAGCGAGACCGGCCAACGGATGATCTTTTTAGGTTCGTACAGCTCAAGCAGGCGCGCTTAACGAGCTCCGATTACTGATGTTTAAGGATGCAATAGCCCAATTATTCTGGTTTCCATAGGCGGACAGTTTCTCATCAACGTGGCCTTTTTGATTGCATGTGTGGCAATGCTGCTCAAGAGTCATTGGTTTTGCTCAGTGTCAAAGGCGGCGGAAGGATTGGATGAGACCTTCCGTCCCATCAATAGTACATCTACCAACTTTAACTGGGCTTGCTATCCGTGAGTAAGCAAGACCCGAATACACATGAAGCTCTTCCTAACTTTGGTGATTGCATAGCATCGATCCGGTAGCGGACATTCACGATACAACGATTAGCAAATCTTACGAAAACACTGTTTTGTGGCTATATACGCATTTTCAATTTGCCATTTGCGCACTGGCCTTTTCAATTACCAGCACCTACCGTCGACCTTTTTGGACAAACACTCCCTACGCCACGTACTTGCTTTTGCTATTCTGCATTTTGACAGGCATGCTTCTTTCCTTGGGGCGAGCGGGATCCGGATACGAATTTATGGCTCGCTTGTTCGATCTCCGGACAGGGGTACCGGATGATTTTCGATTTGCTGTTTGGTGTATAGCAATGGCAAATCTTGGCTGTGCGCTCATATTTGAAGCTGTCGTAGTCAACGGTCTTGTCAGAAAGTGGGTGGCACGCCAAGAAGATCTAAAAAAGCAAGCCAAAGATCTGAAACGGGAGCGAAGCGTTGGTATCGGTGTAGTTGAAAATACTGGAATCCTAGACGTACAAACAGGAAGATGGGGAGGTGCCGGTGGATCGTTTGGGCGAATTATGTCTTTTGGATGGTGGGGTACCATTCCAGAAGAGGATAGAATTAGTCACGAATTTGAGATGGGCCAGGTCAAAAGGCATGAAGCTGTTGAGGATTTCTATGATGCAGAAGAAGAGAATGTATTTGTAGGAGGAGGTTCGGAGGAGAGTCTCAGGCTGGTTGGTGCGCATCGATAATATTTATTACATCTTCCCGCTGCCTTTTAAAGATGAAACCTAAAAGCATAATCTCAAGCAATCAGTCAATGCTTATGTAATATATCCACGTGATCGATCGCTAACGTACCAGCCAATCATATTCCTAGCTATTTTTTTGCAGTGACTGCAAATATAAAAGCAAAGTCCAGCGCGGCTCATGCCCTTCTTTCCAATGTCCTCGACTTTACAGGTGAGTGCAGGAGACATATCAAAGCTGGACAATATCGCGTAGGGATGAGACCAAAAAGACATTTGCACGTCAGGAGGAGCCCTCTTAGAGGGTGATGACTGACCAATATCTATACCCAAATTTCTGAACACGACAAATATCTTGGAGGGTGGGAGAGACTTTCAAGGTTCTTGGCTGATCGGCAAATCTTTGTATTTATCTAGATCCATACCACGCACTCTAGAAAGCGGTGATGTTTTCACTGGTAAAGGAAGATTGACTGATGAGAAGGTTGCGCGAGGAACTAGCTCCTCCCCCACTCTCACTCAATGATTCCTTGCCAAGTTCAAGCCACTGCACCGAATGTCACTACGTATTCGATTGTAAACTACCGCAAGAACCAGATAAGGTAGGGTTAGGTTCATAGTGGCCTGGGTGGTTGCGCAAGTCGTCGAGGATGAAGTTTTTGTTTCCAATTCGCAGTTTCCACCAAAAGGGCGATTAGACCGGGGCTAAGTGCGTAACTATTAGAGGGACCCATCTCGTGTTGTGCTCTTCGCCTTCATGAGACCTTCGCAGTAGCTGCGTACTTCGGCCCTCCCTCATGCTGGTAAAAGCACCTTCCTTGGATGTCTGATGGCGACTTGCGCAGGACTGCCTTTAATTGGGTTGTTACCTGATTCAATCTAATTTGATTTTGGTATTTTAGGTAAGAAAGATGTGAGTTTGACTGGGCACCAGTGGCAGAGAGATGACACTGCGACGTTTTGCGATGTATCAATAGCAAGCTAGGGATATCAATATTACAAACAGTGTAATGGAGCAGTTTCCAATAGAGAATAAACAAACTAGCGAGACATGTTCATCTACATATCCACTTTAAAGCAACAGAAAATGTTGCTTCTGCGTACAGCATAGCGAATTGCAGCCAACAATGCCAAAGGTTGTCAGCTTTGGGCCACTAGCAGCTGTATTTTGTCGTGCTGGAAGAGTTGTTGCCTGTTGTTTTGGCTCTATGGTTCATGACCAAAAGTAAAAGAAAGACTGCCCATCAAAGGCTGGCACTTGCATCATGTCTGAAGTTTGGCCGACAAGCACGTGACCATTTCTGTGAGCTGTGCCTCCGCAACCCACTTTTGATTGAGCACCCGATCGAGTTGGCGAGACCCGACTTTACGCTTTGCTTGCGATCTCGTGCAGTCAAGGAAAAGATGTCTGCTCTGGCAATCCTTCGTGCGGCAAGGCTCCGGTCTCCGTCCCTAATGAAGACTGCAGTAGCTCGAAGTAAGTTTGGTTTCGACGCATGATGACGGCTTGGTGATTTGTTTACCTGCATTGGTACTCTACAGATGCTCCATCCCCACTTTTTTTCCACTCAACGGCACGAGCAGGTATGTTTGCGCGAGGTCCGACGGACACTATGCGTTGGTAATCAGCAAAGCCTATGTTATGGAAACTCACAAGTTTTGTCAAACAGCGTACGCAACCGAGCAGAAGCCCCCTACACAACCCTCGGAATTGCATGAATACGGCCGTTTTATCGTTTCCTGTCTGCCGAAGTACATCCAACAATTCTCCATTTACAAGGACGAACTTACCATCTATGTCGCTCCTACTGCTCTGATTCCCACAATGCTTTTCTTGCGTGACCACACTGCGTGTCAGTTCAAGCAGATTGCCGACATTGCGGGTGTCGATTATCCCAGCCGCTCCAACCGCTTCGAAGTCGTGTATAACATGCTTTCCCTGCGCTACAACACTCGTATCCGGGTCAAGACCTACGCGACTGAAGTTTCACCTGTCCCGTCTGTGACCCCCTTGTTCCCTGGTGCCAATTGGTTTGAAAGGGAGGCCTACGATATGTACGGAATTTACTTTGTGAACCACCCAGACTTGAGGAGGATCTTGACGGATTACGGTTTTGAGGGACACCCGATGCGTAAGGATTTCCCATTGACTGGATATGTGGAGGTTCGCTATGATGATGAGAGGAAGAGGGTCATTGCCGAGCCGTTGGAACTTTCCCAACACCTTCGTGCGTTCGAATATCAGTCTCCATGGTGCGTAATTGGAACTATTGAGAACGTTTTTGAAGCAAGCACACACTCACTGACATTCTGCAGGGAACAAACTGGTCCTGGTGTACCCCAACAAAAACTCCTGCAAAAGAGTGAACCATCTGAAACCTCCAAGGATGCCAAGCCAGCGCAGTAGATGGATGTGTGGCACTATGTAGCAGTGGCAAAAATATCTGTTGAACGACGCGACAGAACGTGCGTGGCTGTCGGATAATACCTGTTTGGCGGACACTGAACCTGTGGCGTGGAATGAAGGGTCGTATTTACATTATCTGTCAAAAGAAAGTCATGAACTCATACACTACGCAAAAGTGGAGAACCGCGTCTTTTTACAAGGGTTTTGAAATTTCCGGCAGTTCTGCCATAAACCACAAGAATAGGCAATGTTTCTATAGGTGATTACCATGCGGAGAATAGGTAAAACGAAAAAGAGAAAACGTGCAACATGTCCGCCGTATCTAACTAAAAGGAGTTGAATCTGGGTCTAAATACTAATAGGTACCAAACTGCAGCTCTTCTCCATTGCTCCGGAAACGTGCAGCAGCAGCTTCTGACTTTCTCAACATCTAGATGCAAGGTGCTCATGGTGAAAATATTGTGCAGGAGCGAGTTTTGGGTGCAGAAGTTACCCTAGCATATAGTTTACACAGTAAGTCCTCTTGATTTCCGATCCACGGATGCTGGAGGGCTTGTTCCACTGTGAGTCGCCTTTCCGGGTCAATCTCAAGGAGCCGGCAAATGAGGTCTTTTGCTATTCAAAATGAAGTTAGACATAATGTAGCGGATACGAATGGGAATTTGCACCCAATTATCACCATCGTTGCTGACATGCCTCCACTCCGGCCCTCCAAAGTCGAACTCTGCTTCTCGTATGCGTTTACTGAGTTCTGTCGGGTTGTCGTCAGTGCCGAATGGCAGGTAGCCACCAAGCCTATACATGATAATCTTTAGCCATTCGTCGAGAACTTCATCGATCATTTAAGATACCGACAGAGTATAGAGCAATACACCTTTAAGGTTTGACCAGGTTAATCTAACTCCAGACTCTGATAAACTTCCTGGCCAACAACCACATACGTACCTAATGACCAGCAGTCGACTCGTTTTGAATAACCTCCTTTAACATTACTGTCAAGCACTTCTGGGGCCTATTCTGCGGCGTCAGCGTCAAGATGGCATCGTTTTCAATTTCTCTTGCAAGCGTACCAAGTAGCTAAAGGTCCCACACTTTGTTCGCATGCGCTCTAGGGATGTGCCCAGCATTTTAGCCATTCCAAAATCTGTGATTATCAGCCTGTCGTCGGGTGGACATCGAAATCAGTAAAAACAATGAGGATATTTCTAGCAGATGCTAACAGATGCTCGTACCGGCTGAAAGGCTTTGGTGATTCGAGTAGAAGATTCTCTGGCTGTGTGCCCCATTAGAATATCAATACTTCCATTGTACGCATCACGAAGTGGCAAACCTTTAAATCTCTATGCGTAATATTCATCCCGTGAAGGTACTTGTAGGACAGTTTCCGTCAACTGATGTCAAATCCGTCCATTCAGGCTGAACTGGTTCCTCGTACCTTTACCGCCAACAGTATTTGATAAAAGATAAATTTCTGTGTGCTGGATGTCAGTTGAGTATTGGAATCCTTCACGGGGGAGCGGAACCAACCGCTTCATGCTCCTGAACGCCATCGGTATGCAGGATGTAGTCGAAAAGCTCTCCTCCCGTTACTCGTGTGAGAAAGATGCACACAAACTCTTCTGAATGTACAACGTCCTTGACTTGGACAATGTTTGGATGTGTGACGCTTTTCAGTATAGAGATCTGCCAGATTTCGCATTTAGAAATTGTATGTGCTGCAACCTCGTCTGCTGCCTTACCTCCTGCTCGATCACACTATCGCTACTATGCTTATGCTCTTCGCGATTCCCCTTATTGGACTTTGCCTTCCGTTTGTCGATGATCTTGCATGCCAACCGTTCGCAGGTTTCAAGATCAATCGCCAGATAAACTATAACAGAAATTATTCGGGACAGACAGTCCACCTGCGCCAAGCACTAGGAATTACCTGTTGCAAATGACCCCGCTCCCAGAGTTTGCGTCTCAAATATATAGTATCGGCTGTTGACAATCTGCAAAAGGGATTTGACATCATTAGGAGTAAGTTATCAGTACTTTGATTAACAGACATCACCTGGCGATTCGTATCTTCATAAGATGGATTATCGAGCAAATTGTAAAACACAAAGTCTGCATCGTCTACGGTTGATGACTTTGACAGGTGCAGCGATCGGGAATGGTGCGAACTTACATTGGTCCCATTTGATCTCGATTTCGGCCCGGTTTGTTAAAGACGCCTGATAGGAAAAATATTACACCAACTGTGGAAGGTACCGGGGAAACGGGCACTTTGCACCTTTTGCTTCACGATCCGTCTCCCATTCACCAGTGTTCCATTAAAACTAGTGTCCTGAAGGCAAGGCATATCTTCCACCTAAGCATACAAATGAATCAGGATATATCGCACTCGGATAGTGTTATCTTAAACCCTTTCAGCGTGTTTTACCAATCGAATGTGGCAGTGCTGCTTCGAACAGCTCGGACAATCGTCCACAACAATGTCGGCATCTTTCGAGCGTCCGATTATGTACGAGTTTTTTACTAAATCTACATTCATTTTAAGGACCCTATGCATCTGTAACGTGAAGGCCAAGTACGATGTGAAGGTACCTATAACTTTAGTCCTGCCATTCAGACAGACTAGCCGGCCCCAGGGTTTGTCCATGTTCCACCGTTTTGACGGTGCCCTGGTTTCTTCTACGTCATGGTCAGTGAGCGGCTGGGTATAATCTAATAAAGGGTCGTAACGCATATGCATGGCTAGTGAACCAAAGAAGATAATGGTGGTAAAGCTGGGAGGTCGCTGAGAACGTGGGAACGGAGAAGTTTGCTCATTGTAAACATAATTTAACCAAATATGGAAATACAGCAGCATATTTCGCTCATTATCGTTGCCCTTCCTCGCCTACTGCTACTGGTATCCTCCCTTTTCTATAGAACCGAGTCTCTTCTGGATCAAATCCACCACGTTCATCCCCAACCACACCCCAATCCGGAGTCCTTTCCATATAATCCTCACTGGTAAAGGGCTTTCCTTCCCTGATCAATTCAAAGAACCTGTTATAATCAATCCAAGTCCACCATCCCCCGTCCTTGTAATATCTCGCTTTATCGGCAATCAAAACACTACACGAGTGTTCATGCACGCAAGCTACCTCGTACTTGCCACCAAGCCGCTCACACAAGTCCTTGCAGAAAGTCAGGACTTCGTAATGATACGGCACATTCTTCATCGTCAGGTGCGACGCGCCTGAGAAGCCGCAATATGTTACACCTTTCACCTCAATAAAATCGGGGTTTCCTCGACTAATGAGGGTCACGTAAGAATCCAGGGTGTTGTCGTTCTTGTCCTTGACCAATGTTAGACGATATACAGTTCTTTGGCCCTACGAAGCAAGATCTCGATGTCAACATGATAGGTGACGTGCTGTTATGGTCATGATGGCACACCTTTTTCCCAAGTGCATCAAGACAAGCAAGGAATCGCTCCCAGTAATCACGGAACAATGGTCGGTCGATCTTCTTAAGATCTTCCTTGGTTCCAGCATCAATGCTCACATACAGCTGGGTGACAGGCTTCAAGTTTTCAATAGCGTCTGCCATTGTAACGAAATATATGTTAGGTTTATCCGCATCTCACTGTTAATACTTAAGTCTTACCTGGAAACTGGGCATTTGTGACTAGGAAGGAGGAAACATTGCGGGAATGCAGAATATCCACATATTCATTGATTTTTGGGTACATAATCGGCTCACCTATGTAATTGACATCGTCGATAAACATGTAATACGACAAGATCCTAACACGGATAACCCACCGACAAGTGATAAAGCACAGTGTTTGATGGTGAAAGCCTCTTCAAACCGTTCTGGTTTCACGCCTGGTACACCCTTCAGCTGCTTGATCATCTTGTAATGGTTCTCCATGGCTCCATCCACAATATCCACAGCATCATCCATTTTCCAGCGCCATTCAGTTCCCTTTGAAAGACTTCACGTCAATTGCAATCAAACACTATTACAACGACTCCAACTTACGACTGGATTTGTGTGCTGCCGCCAGCAGAAGACGCATTTGTTGGCACATGCCAACGATGGAGTGGTCTCCATACACCGATGTGATTCGATACCTAACGATCACGTCAAGAATTAGGACGAATTTTGCAACATGCTTGCTTCCTGCAATATCAGTATACCATAAAAAGTGTGCTTATAGCATCCACCTCGCCCACGCAACATCGACTTTGTCCAGCGACATATTTTCACACCACTGTGCGTACCGACGATTTTGTACCCTTGTTTCTCCAGAGATTTACGCAACATTGGCGTGACCATCTCTTTGATCAATTTCTCTGGCCGCTCTTCAGCGTCCCTGGTGCCGATCCTCCTTTTTGGACCTCCTTTCTCTAAGCTCAAAGCAGCTTCCTCTTCAGTTCTCTGCTGTTTCGCGCTCTTGATCTTTGCCGCCATGGCCCCCATATCCTCCAGGTCCATTAGCTCATCACCACTGCTCGTTTCTGCCTCCTCTTCCTCCTCTTCGGAGCTCTCGTAATTGCCTTCCTCCACAAAATCGTCTAAATTGTCTTCTCCAGCTATAGAAAGGTGATTGGCAACTCCGTTGATACGGCTGAGGAAAAGTTTTGTCCACGTGATGAACTGATGTTCCGTATCTAAAGTCATATAATAGCTTAAAAATGCGCTCACTAGAGTCAGAGTGGGAGTCAGCTAGGCAACGAACCGTCACTCTTATCTCCCAACGCCAACGGGCAAATTCGCCTCCCGGCCAGCTCCCCAATCCATTTGTCGACTCTCTTCGCAACCGTACAGTAGTTTTCTTCATACACTGAGTCGCCCATTCCGAATACCGCAAATCGCAACGATTTCATACATTGCTTATTCACTCGATGATCGAACCGAGTATCTTCTAACCATTGATAAAACCATGCGGCGTCTTCCGTCGGTGATCCTTCGGAGTATGTAGATAAAAAGAATACCACCGGGGATTTCTCAGTCATCAGGTCTTCGTTCTCGTAGTCAGAAATATTAAGGACCTGGACTTCCTTTACCAACGGAACATTGGCCTCGACAAGTTCTTTCAGCCGGTAGGAAAGTGTGCGGGAGGTCCGAGTTTGAGTGGCAAAGAGAATTTTGAGTGTGATCCTCTTGGAGTCATCGATCTCTTCAGTGTCCTCGCTATCCTGGACATTTTCAAATGTTGTCGCAGTCGCAGTGGTGGGAGGGGCCGGTTTGGTGTTTGATTTGCAGCACGATTCTCCCGAGTTGGAAGTGCAACAACCTTCATCTTCCTCAACATTGCAACAACCACAGGTAACTTTAGCAGAATTATCCTCCTTCTTTGCTCTCCGTTGTTTGGGGCTAGTGGAGTACGACTTGATCTTCGATTGCCCTCCGTTGGCTGTCGGTTTCACAGGTGCTTGAATTTGGCTTTCGACTTTGGACGGTGATAAATTCTGTTTATTCACGATCCACAAAGCAAGGAAAAGCGTCGCAATCAGAATCCAGGATGGAGCGGACCAAGACGTAACATCCAATAAGGATAAAATGAAAGACATAGTGGCCGATCTCTAATGGGGCAAAAAAGACTTGGTTTGGCAAGGTTGACAAACCTCCAATGACAAAGTGGCGCGGCTGAATCGCGTTAGCAGTTCATTGCGCCACAAGTGGATCGCATATTCCAATCAATACTGATTTTTCCGTCGTTTCAAGCTTGTCATAGGTTCATAGTATTAAGCTTTAAAGTATACTGCAAACAACACAAATAGGTCCATCAAACAGGCCTCCTAGATTCCGAGTAATCCTAATCATACATGCCCCAATACGACGCAACATCTCAAACTCCTTCCCGCATCAAAGGCATCGCGGTACAGTTTATTTATTCTCCAGCCCCATGATTGTGTCAATTGGAATTTGTCGGGCTTGCTTTCCAGGACGTAACATTTGTCACCAAAGAAACAATAGAGCTGAAACCATGTAAGGGTGGTCTTTCGCGGATCGATGTACGGTGTTGTCGCGGGTAGCTGGGCATAGGTTGGGTAGGTACTGAATTTAGGGATTGGGACTGGCATGCGTTGACTGCAATTGAGCACGTTAGCTTTGATGGGCGAATATAGATACTACCCAGAAGAAACTTACAGGTAGATCCCGAGCTTGGGCGTTTCATCGACTGTTACGGTTTGCACATAGATTTGCCACATGGAACTGCACATATTCAGTTGTGCGAACTTAAAACCCAGCCCTTAGATGTACCTACCCCGCATAGAAAACACTGCTACTTGCGACCTTCTCTCCACTAGCGATTCTCCTCAGATCCGAAAATTCCACGCCAAATCGCATGGGACAGAACCTCATTCCTTGATGTAGGTACAAATTGTCCTCGTCCATGACCTCTGTCAGACGCAGTCCATCAATATGCCTTGTGTCACTCCTTGGAACGACAGGTTCATCGATGTTGAATTCCGTTGTGTCTTCCGTTGCAGACGTAATCATGTGTTGGAGCTCTTTCTGGGTCCATGCAGCACGCTCGAGAAGGTCAGGGAGGTCGATGATGTCGTGCAATTCCGTGTAGTTGTGAATTCGGAGGAGGGAGTCAAAAGGGATGTGGATATAACCTATACCCCGAGCTAACATATTATCATAGATGGAGTCAGAGTCGTCGTCCGCTGAAATTTCATCATCGCTGGGTTGATCTTTGATCTTTGTCCAAGTATCGACTTCCGATTCGGCTGCGCAAGCGACGGCATCTTCTTTGGTGCATGTTTCTATGGTTCCTTCCAGAGATACTAGTTGCTCAAACCGCTTTGCGAGCTCTATCGCTTCATCATCACGCTTTTCAAGTTCTGTTCTTCCTCTCTCTTCAATGATCTTCACAATGAAATTCCACCTCTGTTCTTCGCTCGGTACCCAAAAGCAGTCACTCGTGACCATTCTTTCCAGCCACCGCCCGGGCATTCTCTCAAACACCGGCCTTAGCTCCTTCCTCGCATATCCCTCCCGACAAAGGTATGTCAAGCAAGCCTCTACAATTGCTTCTGAATGTGTACCATAGCAGTACCCATCTGAGAACAGCAGGTAGTCCAAGACTGTATCGGGTGATAGATCTGCAACAATGAAATTAACCGTCATATCACATAATTCCTTGTCCCCAAAAAACAACGCTGCCGCCAGTACGCTTGGTGCCGAGGTAGAGTTTAAATGAAGCTCTGTACTTCCGTACATCCTTCCCAGTACTGTTGTAACGCCTTCCACTGTAACATTGGGATCGTCGATTGCAATCTGCACCTGTCGACTTTCCTGCTCCTTCCATGGTCCACCGTCCAGCATGCCAGCAAAATAAGGATTGTTGAGGAGTACAATCCTGTGGAGGTTGTAAGTCATACCAAGGACTTGGACGGTGAAATCAGAGAATAAACCGGAGAGGAACCCTTTGCGGAAGAGCGACTCTGAAAGCTTCTTAAGTGGCTCGAGGGTTTGTGAGAGGGTCGGGATCGCGGTTGTTGGGGAGGTTTTGGGGATAGGTAGGGTTCCATGATCTTCATCACGGATCCAATATTAATTAACAACTTCAATTCATCTTAGCAAGGCTAAAGGACATACATTCTTTCACCCAATCTCTCGTTGCAACATCTAGGGCATCCTCCATTTCATCCATAACGATTGAAAGTACATTAGAACGACTGGTTGACATAGTACTAGGTTTGCTTGCTGTAATGGCCCGCACCCTAATTCAACCCCCGTACTTTTGTGGGGTTGAATTTGGGGGTGTACCCGGCTTTTCTTTCCCTTTGCGTATCCAACGATAAAAGCTCAGTTGAAAACATGAAACACATCGAAATCAAGTGAGATGCTTACAATCATAAGACAAGTAGTGCTATTCTGGGCAACACCCAACCGCCAGTAGTCTCGGAACTGGCGTCACGCGCGACTAAGCATGTGGCAATGTGTCAACTTCTCCGCATGCAATGACCTTTCGCCCCGCTGGAAAGCGAAAAAGACAAAAGGTTGGCAGAGCACCTGAATTGCCTTTGGTTCCCTTGCTTTCCACCTTGGCTGTTGTTGCATCTAAAGTACACAATGATCGGAGATCCGCAGTATGCTTGGCCTTTGCCTTTACCTGTTCATCATAATAGGTTGATGCAAGTCGAGGCAGCGACGAGTGTCGAAGAGCTCGCCGTGAAAGTAACAGTAAGTTAGGCACGATATTATCTACTGTGAAACATGTTCTAACATAGGATGTTTGATTAGCTTAATGACATTCACCGCCGGTTTACTCTGGCTGTAGCGAATCACACTGAACTCTTGAAAACTGTCCGATCTTTGTTCGGCTTGGCTACAAGCGAAAGTTTGGACCTGTGGTGGGTCGATGAAGATGGTGACAACTGCTGCTTGGATCACGAAGCGGAGCTTATTGAAGCTGTACGATGGGCGAGAAATAACTGCAATGGGCTCCTAAAGGTCAAAGGTCGATTCGGAAGCGACAGTGGCCCATTTGCATCCTTCAATCGGTCTGTCGAACCAGCTTTCAACAACTTCTTTGACACCGCCTCCTCTTCTGGGACCGATGAATACGAGAATGATGGCGGTTCGGCCATGTACGAGTCCGAATCTGAATACGATTCCGTAAATGCGTACCCATACGTGCGAGCTGAACATTTGGACGATGTGTACCATGATGAGTCCTCCGACACCGAGAACGAGGAGCCTTCTACCCCTATCGGCGCCGTGGCCTACTATACGCCCATTGCCAGCCTTCCCGGTGTGCTCCTCCGAGAACTTGAAGACCGCGAAATGGAGGAAGGCCTGCTGGGCCGTCCTGAATTTACCATCGCTACCAGCATTTTTGCCGATGACGCCCTTTCTTGGCACCAAACGGCTTCTACGCAGTATGAACCCTCTGACACCAAACAGATAGGAACTCAAATCGAACCGAAAATGTCTGAACAATGCATTCAAACTGATCTGATCAGTTTCACTCAAATGCCACGCCCTTCACTCACAACTCAATCCGTTCAAACTGTCATCATAACTAAAACTGCATGCACCTCGACTCAAGCTCCTACATTTACGGCCTCAAGCACTCAATGTGATGCCCCCAAAACAACTACGACTACAGTCCAGCACTCCCCAACAACAAGCGGCTCGTCAACTCAAACCTCTCCAGAAACCAATGAATCATCTACTCGACATGCCCCACAATCAGCGTCCACATCCACTCAGTCCAGCTCCTCTGAAACAACAGAGTCATACACTCAATACGACTCGACCTCGGTAGATGTGCGATCTGGGCCTGATGGTGACGAGAGTAGTCAACAAAAGCGCTTCAAAACAGTTGGGTTCTCTCATGCGGTTAGCATCCCCATTGTTGAGGAGCACGAAGAGGGAGAGATAGAGGATGAGACCGAGAGGCCGGGAAGTCCTTACCCTCGTGAAGAGTCTGATGAAGAGGGCGATGCGCTGTTGGACGAAGAGAGAGATGGCGAGGCGGAGGCGGAGGCGGACGAGGAAGAGGCAGAGGAGGGTGAGAGGGTCAAGGTCAATAATGCAGTAGAGGCCCCTCAAAGTCCCGGAGACTTTGTGCTTGTGTGATGGCTGGAATAGATATTATGTAGATTGCGTCTCTTTCGGTCTTTTGGCCGCGTACATTTTGTATACAAACAACTGTAAGCTTTAGTCAATTGCAAAACTAGCTCGAATTCCATATCATCCAATGCCTACTTTCTATTTCCCCCATGCGAATTCCAAAGATATCTACATCCACACCTATGTCTGGTTCACATTATTACTACAGTGTCCCTCTACGGCATCTCAAATTCATTCTACTTTGCTTCTCCTCCATTCTCTGCTAGCTTGAAGATGGTCTCCTTCAAAAACTTACGTCCTGCCGCCACGGCGGCGTCGTTAATGCTCATCAAGGCTGGATCGTGGAGTGCCTGTTTGCCAAATTCAGGTGAAGAAAGCTTTTCAGGGTTATTCACAGCCGGAAGGAGGTGATGGCCACCGATGTATCCCGTCAATGAGCATACGTAGATGCCACAGTCATATCCATTCGTTTGTTGGGGGGTATTCACAATTTCGAATCCTGGTGCTGAGATTTACCGTTATAAATGCTTCCTGAAATGGGTTAGATGCCTGCTATAGTGACGTTCTTACCCGGCTGACCCTCTTGCTTCAATAATGGTGTAATCCTTTCGGCAGCTTTCCGTGCCCACTCCAAATTAGCTCCATTCAAGCTGTCAAAGTAATAGAAGGTGTTCCCTCCAGCGTGCCATACAAGAAGACTCCTGTCAATCACTGTCCATCAATACTTTCCGATATTCCGTAACTTGCTCAAAGAGAATAATTACCAATGGCTGCCTCCACCCTTGAGTCCTGATCCATCATTGATAGGCATCCACACAAAAGCGCGTTTGTTCAAGTTTGCAGGAAGTACGCCTTTCAAAGCGTCAACAGGCTCTACGGAAACCATCCCACCGGTAGCATTAGCAAACCTTACATCTCAAACTCATTGGCCACAAATTCTCACCTGCAGACTGAGAAACTAAAGCAACCATTGTCGGGCGCATGAACAACACAGCGGGGTCATTCTTGAACAGCTCCCTTTCCATCCACTCATAGTGGAAGCTAATTATCGCGTCATTTAACCATTGCCGGTCATCCAAGAGCGCAACATCCTCAGGATACAGAATGATATCGTGCCATTCGAGGATGGGTTTGCGCTCGGTAGTCATCTTGCTTGTACGGTTTTCCAGTTGATACAGCTGGAGTGCACATCACAGCTGCAGGCACGTGTCGAGGACGATCGCGTGCTTACGTTTACCCTACAGACTCACACAAGTCATCTTACACTGAAAATACGTAATTGGAAAGCCCAATGGCTATGTTCTTTGACATACTGGCATACTATATAAACCTTCAACGTGAATTGCCAGATTTGCGGTCGGTACTCTTCCATTTACCAAAACCAATCACTTTTTGAACAAAATGCCCGCTGCCGATTTTGCCAACAAACAGCCCTACGTCAGTTTGAGCAATGGACAGAAAATCCCTCAAATTGGACTGGGGTAAGTGGAATTCCAATGTGATAACGGGCAGTAATTGCCGTCCTGTAAACTATATCTCTCTCTTTCGAAACAAGAACTTGGAAGGCTGGTCCCAACGAAGTCGGCAACGCCGTAAAAGCTGCCATTGAAGCAGGATACCGCCATATTGATTGTGCTGCAGTTTACTCAAATGAGCACGAAGTTGGACAAGCTATCAAAGAGTGCATTAACCGCGGCATCGTCAAACGTGACGAGTTGTTCATTGTGACAAAGTTGTGGAATACGTGCCATGCGAGGGATAAAGTGTTTGAGGCGTGCGACATTAGCTTGCAGGTCAATATTTCATTGTGTTTTGAGCGGGCGCAGAGATTGATACTCTCTTCCAGCAACTCGGCCTTGATTATCTGGACATGTATTTGATGCACTTTCCGGTTCCAATGGCTTATACTGGGTGTGGTGCTATTCCCCAAGTCATGCATATCTCTACATACAAACTTATTGAGTATCCTGAAGGCCCACCAAACCTGATCTGAAAGAATGGATTCCTTGGGATGCCGAAAAGAAACTGGTCAAGTTCGAAAAGTCGCCGTTACATGAGACATGGGCTGCAATGGAGGTACCGTTCTCAACCCCACTGCCAGCCCGTCACTCTCTAATGATGCCGATTCCGCGTGTGTTAGGAACTAGTCCATAAAGGCAAAACCAAAGCGATCGGCATTTCAAATTTTACGATACCAGTCCTCATTGATCTGTGGACGTTCGCCAAGATTTTGCCGGCGACCAATCAGGTACTGAACTACCATCACTCAGGTGATATACAGGACCGAATCTCACTGTTCCTGCTACACAGGTGGAATGTCATCCGTATTTCCAGGCAAGTACTCAGAACAATGCTGCCGTATATCATGATTAACATTTTCTTCGGACGGCCAGCGTCGTGAATTGAGGGAGCTTTGTAAAAAGTTTGGCATTCCTGTCACTGCTTATTCTCCGCTGGGCAGTGGCAAGCAAGGGCCATTACAGGACCCAACGGTAAGCCTCATGTGCACACCTGTGGTGAACGTCTGTCCATTCAGTTGAGTTACCGTTACAATGCAGATCAAAGCCATCGCCGCCAAATATAAAAAGACGCCAGCCCAGATTCTCCTTCGGTGGAACATTCAACACGGCAACGTTGTTATACCAAAATCCTCCAAAGCGGAGCGTGTCAAGGAGAACATGAGCATCCTCGACTTTGGCTTCTCACCTGAAGATATGCAACAAATTGACGAATTGGATCGAGGCTTTATCACTTGTGATACAAGGGAGTACTGGCATGGATTTGCTCTTTTCGCCGTGTAAGAGTTGGAGTTGGATCTAGTACAATTGTATATTGTGTGAGGTGTGGCGGCTGCTACTCTTGCTGTGTATGGCCCGGCGAGTGGAAAAACATCAAACGCATCTGCCCGTTGCAAAGCCTTGAAAATCGTCGATCTGTCACAACGCAGTTTTGTGCTCGTGCTAAATAGTGTGCCAATTGCCCTGCGCTTCACACAACCCGCCGCCTTGGAACTGGTCGCAATGACTAATAATGTCCCAAATATGGTAAATGACATGTAACCAAATATGGCATAATTGCGTTTAGCTCATTTGTGTGATCTTTTGCTCTGTCCCTTTTTTCCAACCGCTGGCGGGTGGAGTTTCTCCACGGCTTGTCCTCGTTTTTGTCCAATTGTTTTCTTGGTGCCTGCCGTCGTTGTCGTCGTCGTTGTCGTCGTTGTCACTGGTAGATTTGGTAGATATTGTGTCGGTGCAGGTTCAACCCTCGCGCTCGGTCACATCGGATTGATCACTCAGGATATCAAGAGGGAAATTTGGAAGAAGATGATAGGATCAGTTTCTGAGCGGTGGGATACGGATGCCAAGCGGTGTGAGTCCCCAGCTCCCTCCATGTCTACTGTTCGCGTGTCATCCGAACCCGATCCGATAATGCGAACCGGAGTTTTGACTGTCATACGTCGGGCCACGTTTGGAACATCCTCGCAACTTAGACGAAGAACCATTCTCTGTGCTCCAAAGTTGACAGATGACTTGTATCCAATATTGCAAGAAATCTTTCCAGATACTACACCTACCTCGAGTCGTGCCCTTAAACCATATCCGCATGTGACGATGGCTTTGGGGCGTATCACGCAGGCTGCCATTAAGGGTACCCCTTTGTTGATATTTCTTCCTGAAGAAACCATGCTTGATGGGGATCTGGAAACAAAACCTGTATATTTAGAACTGTCTTCCGTGGTCACTTTGCGGGACGAAGTGGATATGAATGAAACCTGCACCTTTGGGTTGGAATTGAAAAACACTGCCACAGGAGGGTGGGCTGGCAAAAATATGCGGATTCGAGCAGGCTTTTCTCTTGAATACTTGGGATGGATGGCTGTCTTAAGGGAAGCCATGAATTTTGGGCACACACCTGCGCTGGCGTATGGTAGTAAGACGGCCGCCCAGGTAATGCCAATCAAGATGCAATGGGAGCAAATACGGGGACGAGCCATGGTGAGACATTCGGAAATGGATCTAAGAGGTCGTTATGGAAGTGTGGATGAGCAGCAACGCATCTCCAGATCCTTGGAAAGGGGCTGGACGAGATCGGCGCAGAATCTAGGCGCGCGGATAACAGATCTACGGCTACGTCAAGAGCAGACCATTGCATCAGCTGGGAACCAAGTCCACATACCCCACGGTAATGAACAGCCGTTAACCCCGCCCTTGGCCCCAGTTCCCAGGCGAGGTCGTCGCCAGGGCGACAATAGACCCCCACCTGCTATGTCAAACAGAGGTTTATGTTTACCAGCCCTCCGTCGGGTCTCATGGCATGGAGATTTAGAAGAGGGGTCCATTTCTGATCTTGTAAAAGACTGGGGGATGCCGATGTTGGTGCGGGAGCCTGAGGCTGAAGATTCTGGTACTGTACCCATTGCAGAGAGCGAATCGAATGGCCCAGAGCCATCCGCACCAGCACCTTCTGTCCAGGATCATGTCCAGGAGGGAAAGAAGCGCGACAACAGCTTCGTAGATAACAAGAATCGCCCAATCTCCACAGATTCCGGCATAGGCTCTTCTGTATCTGGATCACCTTCATCAAGGGGATCAATGACACGAGACAGACCTCAATCTCTGGAATCCCATCGAACCCATCTTGACGGGGTCTCTGTACCAAAAGTCAACAGGTCTACAGCAATGGAACACAGTTTGTCCCTCCCCCGTATGCGTAGTTCCGAGGAGCACACGTCTGCTACTCGCTCATCTCATCCTCCAGTCCGAGTCCACACTCCTCCTTCCAAAGGCCGCCCCCACGCGTCTCTCAATGAGTTTTCCCCACGTTTCCCACCCACCATTCCCGCCTCCCGCCACAGCGCTTCGGCAGCGACTCGTCCGAGTAGTCAGTCACGTTACAACCCAGTGACCCTCCGCGGCTCACCTCTGGGCCCACCATCGTCGATAAATCCCGCCCCAATCATATCGCTGGCCGATGCCCGGGGGCCTCGCATATGGTCTGTCCAAAGGAACAAATGGGTCGCGCTGCATGAAAAAGTGCCTGTAAATAGAATAGATCATTGATGGAATTTACATTAGAATTACCAATGATGTGATTTTACAATTTTTTTGTGTTTGGTAAGAAGTCAATATTGTAGTTGTTAACCGTTCCACACCTTTGTCGAGGAGAATGCATTTGTTTGTGTTAGGGAAGACAGACCAGATCTTGACATCTAGGTGAGGGGGAAAGCAGAGATAAAGAAAGAGTCAGGAACAAGCATGATGATGACTGAGAAAGAGGAAAGGCACCAGTTGTAGCGTGAGCCTTGGAACGTGCGCGATCCAAGAGCAAGGCAGCATTTTGATCATGACCGAGAAAGAGGAAAGGCTTGTAGCGTGAGCCTTGGAACGTGCGCGATCCAAGAGCAACGCAGCATGTTGATTCATCCTGCCATGAATCGGTGACACGAAACCTGGCCATGATAAACGCCGATATATTGAGTAATGGAAGTTCGGTATACTTTATCCCAATAAATACAATTGGTAACTTCTAACATGCGCCGTGCTCAACAACGCAACGTAAAGAATATCATATATTTGTGGGCCTAGTCATCATTTGCGCTGCGTACAATATTGCCAAGTGGTATAATTTCAAGATTAACCTTCAAGAAGCCCCACAAACCCGCCCAAAAAAACGCGCTTGTCCCCCACACAAACAACGGGTATCGGAGGATTATGTAATCGATTTATGATCCTAGTCGGGCTTCCCCGACCAGGCGGGCCTAATAGATATTCGGTCGTTCATGACGTCTATTCTGTTTTTATTCTTGCTAGGGATTATTGATGGTATGTAGCCCTGCACGGGCTTAGATTAAATATGTTTGTGATTTTAGTGAGTTGTTGGTGTCAGGGCAAGTTGCCTACCGTGTGCGATATTACTGAGACCAAGTTGAATGTTTCACCCGATTTCCAATCCCTGTGTTAAATTCAGACCAGCAACATGCACACCATAACATCCCCAGCAACATCGAGCGCAACGCTAACGATGATTGCTATTGACGATCTTGACGAACCCACTGCCCCCAAACCCGTTTATCGACCACCGAATTTGGATAGAGCATTACCACCTCTTCCGCCTCCTGATGTTCCGCCGCCACCATATGAACCCTCTGGGCCTCCTCCTGGATATGGAGACGTGCACAAGAGACGGGATCGTCTGTGGGGTGGAGCTGTGGTTGGATTTGATCTGGTGAGATTTGTATCTTTAAGGCGCATGTGTTAAGATGTGATGGCTGAACTGGATTCGTGATCAGATCTCCTCGTTCGTACTCCTCTTCTTAACGCTTGCCCAATTGACGACGTCTCCGGCATCCCTGTCGACTGCCGGGGTGATTTTACCTTTTGTCTATGTTGGAGTCGCTGTTTACGGCCGGATAGCGATTTCCAGGGTATTGGTCAAAAAATTGTCGTTCTGGTCCAAGGCACCATACTAAACAATCAGGAACAACAGATCCGCTGTTCCGCCACGATCTTTTACACTCTCTTCTACACACTCCGCATCATAGCCGACATCGCTGGGATAACCCTCTTCATTTCCCACCAAGCAACCGCCCAAGGAGGTCAAGAAGGTGACGGTGACAAGAGCAGGGGGTATTCTCCATGGATCGTTGAGGCGGGACGTATACCTGTTGCTGGGTTGCGGGTAGCGCAGTATGAAGAGGCAGGGTGGTGTACGGGCTGTGCTTGGAGAGGAGGCGTTTGGGGTGGTGTGGTAAGTCTCTTTCTGTTTTGTTTCTTCAACAATGCCATCTAATGTATTCCGAGTAGCTGATGATTCATATTGCATTGGGCGCTCTCCTGATGATCCACTCACATACCCTTTGTCGGTCGTCTGAAGAGCAGCCGTCTGTGGTGAATCAGGACCCTCCACCGAGGGCGCCTATGTCGACACAACAGCAGATGATACATTTTGACAACAACATTTTTAGACCTCGGCCAATAGTTCCAGCTGGCGGTAGAACGGTTGAGGAGAGAGTGCAAGCGGCGGAAGATGACGACGACCTCCGCCCTTTGGCGGAGATTTTGGCAGAATTGGAGGAAGGGCGTCGGATGGCTGGAGTTACGGCACGCTCTGGTGACACTAGTGCATAAGCTTGTATATTATGGGGCATTACGGTGGGAGCATGGATAATGATAAGTAGTTTGTAAATGTGTACGCTTGTCTATGTCATTAAATGTTTCAGGTATAAACGTTTGACACTCTATTCACAATCAACCTCGAGCCTTCTTCCTCTTTGTTCCTCCACCCAATGCGCTCACCCCACCGTCCCCAAACTCACTCACGCTCGACACAATCGCGGCACTCCCCCTCTTATACATACTTGACCCAGGTTTGTTCTTCCTCTTCTCTTCTTCTCTGCGCTCCTTCTCTATCTTGTCTTTTCGCTCTTTTTCAACGATCAGTCCTCCAGGGGCCTCACGCAAAGCAAAACTCTTTGCAACATGTCCCAAGTGCAATTTCCTGACGTGGAAGATGTGTCGTTCCGAGGCGACGTGGGTTGCGTACGATCTAACGTGGGAGGTGTAGGCTTGTTGGGCTAACGATAACGTAGGATTGTTGGAGATGACGAAACGTTCCAAAGTCATGTGAATGTTACTGGCCGGCTGTTCATAAGCTTTTCGCGATTTTTGGGGCTTTTTGTGGGGGTCAGTAATGAGATTGTTGAGGCAGGTATCTATACCAACTTCTTCGACTCGAAAGCCGTGCCCACGCAGTAGGGACACATATTCCACTTCACTCGGTAACAGAAAAACAAGAGCTTCACCGTCTCTTCCCAAACGGGCCGTCCTTCCAATTCGATGCACATAGTCTTTGACATCAGCTGGAGGATCATATTGAATAATCGCGGTCACATCCGGCATATCCAATCCACGGGCCGCTACATCGGTACATAACAGAATGGCGGGCTTCTGTGTACGGACAAAGGCATTGTAGGCGGCTGTACGTGCGGACTGAGGGAGACTTCCGTGGAGTTTGAAGAGCAGGGAATTCGGCAGGAAGGGGGTCTCAGTACCAGATTGGAGGAGGGAATTGTTCGGAGGAAGCAGAGCTGGGTCTTCCTTGCGTTGCTTTCTTGTGGATTTTCCTCGGTGTCCATCCTCATCATTTTCGTCTGCACCATTCTGCATTTCTTCCTCCTCTTCGTCATCTTCCTCCGGCTCATCCCTCGCGGTTGCCTTGTGTCCATTCGCAAACAGATGATAGTGAAAATCAACTGAATCCGTACAAGAAAGAAACACCATGATTTTGCACGGTTTGGCGGATTTGATCAGTTGTTTTAATGTGCCCAGCAGTGCTACGATACGAAGTTTGGCCGGTACAAGGACATATTTTTGCTTGAGCTGCGTTGGGACAATGACTTTGTCATCATTACTTCTTGACGCGCTCTGATCGGTCTTTTGAGAAGAAGTACCAGATTTCTCTTGGTTTTGTTTGCTTTTTCTGTCTTTGCTTTCCGCCTTTATGAATTCGGGGTCGTTCAATGTCTCCTCCGCCAGCTTCTGGACACCACCTTCAATGGTCGCGGAACACAAAATTGTCTGCCGAGTACGAGGCCATGCCTGTACAAGCAGCCTGGTTCGGGTCTTGTGAGCCATCTCACGCCGCTCATTCAACAATTTCAAAATATCCTTCAGAGTTTCTTCGAAACCGAGCTCCAGCAGGCGATCGGCCTCATCCAAAACCAGCCACCGCAAGTTGCCTGTCTCAAAAGATTTGGTGGTTTTCAGGTGATCCAAGAGACGACCAGGAGTTGAGACGAGGATGGTAACGCCTTTCCGTAAGCGAGCCTTCTCCGATTTCTTCTTTTCGCCTCCCATGGTGTGTCCGGCAACAACCCAGTGACGATGATGATCATCGGAAGAGTTTGCATCTTGTTCCGGTTGAATGTCCATGTTCTCTCCGCCATCGTTAGCGGGGTTCGCAGCATGGCCCGAATACCGCAATAGGCTCTCCAAAACTCTTTCAATCTGCTTTGCTAACTCGCGGGTAGGTGCCAGCACGATGGCCAACGTGCCCACACTTCTTTCCAGCGCTGCGCTCCGGCCCTGAGCCTTGTACTCCTCCTCCGCAGCCAATAATCGGTGCAATATGGGTAGACAAAACGCCAGCGTTTTACCGGACCCCGTTTGGGCCTGTAAGACGTGATCCCGCTCCGCATGCTGAAGAAGAGAGGGCAATGCTGCCCGTTGAATGGCTGTTGGCGCTTTTAAAGCGAGTTTCGTGGTGATGTGTGTACAGAGGAGCGAGTTGAGACCAAGACCTGTGAATGTCGTTGCATCAAAGATCTGCTCCTTGGCGGGCTCCGGGGGCGTTGGCAAGGTGGTTGAGGGTTGTGGTGTGGGAATGGAGGGATTAGATGTGAAAATCGATGATACGACTTGTTTTCCGGGTGTGGAGGAAGGTTTAGGTTTTCCGTTGGGAGGGGAGGGGTCTGTGTCAGCTTTTTGCATTTTGGCCGGTCTCTCCGAGCTCCGCGTGGGTGAAGTCTTCCGCTTTGTACCCATCCCGCCCCGGGAAGTCGATTCAGCTTCTCTTGCCGTCTTATTGACCTGTTCCTTTGGCCCGTCCAATGTTCTCCGGGCTTTATGGACAAGCTTTTTCGCCACAGCGCGCTTCTTTTTCCACCCTCCCTTGACATTAGCTGCCACATCTCTAATCTTGGGCTGAGCAGATGAAGAAGTCAAACTGTCTGTGGAAAAGTTGAGCAAAAGCCCGTCGTCGTCTGCCATTTTGTACAGTTTGTGGTATCTGCAATGTCGATCAAAGCTCTCCAAAAACAATTCAAGGCTTACACATTTCATATCGTGACGTAGTTGTAATTCAGCCAATCAAATGCCTTTGTTCAGCCACAACAAGTAGCACGTGAGAGCGTGAGTCAGCATTCAAGCTTGCCACTTAGCCCTGCGCCTAACCTACAATTCCATCTTTTGGGCATCTGAGAGTACAGGATTGAGGGCTGGATTGGAAAGAAACCACTTATTTAGACGGGCAGCAAGTCCATCTCGTACGGCTCAGCAGTATGGCCCCCTTCATACTCCATACAGTGCCTGCGCCGGCATTTTCCGACGGAACACCTTCCGCCTACCCCCCTGATCTCACTGACCCTTCCTTCTCCACATGCGCCAAGCCGATTGTAAGATCCGACCAAACAAGAGTAGATCAGTTTCTTGACAAACTTGCTCCGACTTTGATCGAACTATACCGACAATATCCGCATAAGTGCCCAGGTGTTCTGCCTGGCAAAACCGAAATAGCGTTTAGTCGCAACGCCAGATTGAAAGAGTTCCCCCATGGATATATTTTAACGCAGCAAGAACGGGGGGACACGGGAAAATCTAGCAAGGTGGCTGATCCGTATGTGTATGGGCATCCAAGGTGCGCTCGGAAATATCGTGCAAAGTTGAACCTCTAAAGTAATCGAAGATCCTCCAAAGTGGTGCAAGGTTTCGATCTGTGAACGAATTTATACCGCATTTAAGTTGGCTTGTGACCAGTGACACGCATCAGTATGATGAGTGTGGCTGCAAATATTGTCCGGCATGGAAGAGGCGATTGGTCAGCGGACAGACATCCAGCTCACGGAGGACGCCCCAGAAGAGTCACGGTTCCGGTTCTGACTTTACAACGCCATTATCTGGGACCTCCATGAGAGGGAAACCCAGTAGCAGGGATAAGCCAGTGAAAATGAAGATGGAGGTGGTTATGGACACTCCTAGAGTCCTTTCAGGAAGATCTCCCCAGACGAATGACACGGGCAGATCGCCGCCGACAAACGGCCCAGCTCGCCAGTTGACACCATTGCGGCTGTCTTCGAGATCCTCCTCTACGCCAGATCGGACACTCTCCCAAACCTTGCGGGATACTATGAGCGGCACAACTCGCCAGTTGACACCGTTGCGGCTGTCATCGGGATCTTCCTCTACGCCAGATCCGATACTCTCCCAAACCTTGCGGGATACTATGAGGGCAAAGGGATATGGAAAACGTTCTGATCCAAGTTCCCAAGTATCCTCATCAAGCAAGCCATCGCCATCCAGCAAATCCATTGTCGTCATTGACAGCCCACCAAAGAAGACAAGAGTCTACGTGGAAAAAAAGTTACCTAAGACACCAGCTTCTATACCACAGAAAAAGTATAATCTACCTAGCGAACGATTTAGGAACGGAAAGGAGGACGAGCCTGGGGCATCGCGCCGTACGTCATCAGCTGGCCATCTATCAATCACGCCCCGCCCTATAATCGTTCCGGCTCTCACAAATTTCATTTCCGCGGATGGTACGCCCGTACCGGTCCTCCAACGCGAACAAGAAGATACACCCAAATCAGACAAAAGCGTGAAATCAAAACGTTCCCGCGACAGCACTCCCAGTGATCATGCCATTAGAAAAAAGATGCGCGCCAGCTCTTCCAGTCGATCTTCATTCATCGACGAGGGGAAAGTTGGCCCTAAGCCGCCTATCCACCGTATAGGGGATGTCGTCTGGGTTACTGCCCACCTGAACCTAACGGAACCCAATGACTCATTCACCATTAGAGACCAGAAATCACCAGAAACATCCCGCGCGATAAATCTCAAACTCCTCAGAGATGATCTAACGTATTGGCCCGCTGTAATTACATCTGTCTACCTTCCGTCGACCGACCCGACAGCTTTCGAAGATGTTTGGGTTACTCCTATCAGCTTTGTCTCTGACCACATCATCATTCCCGCGCATCGGTATCACAATATCGCATCAGCATGGACCGGTAAAGCGTACCGCATCCGCCTTGTCACAACGCAAGTAGAATTCACTATACTTGAAGAATGCCTCCACCCGTTTGCATGGATAAGCAAACCAGCGGTTCGACTAACTCTATCCCTTGTCCGATCGATCCAAACGGAAGACGCCCTCCTCCACGCTTTCTTGCGAGCTGTGAATATGGCATATGAATATGCTAGGCAGGTGATATTTGTATACGGCCGAGCGCCACGAATCGTCACTGAGGGCATAGGACCAGGCAGTGTTACGTGGGACGAGATTCAAGTCGGGGCTGAACGGATCATGGCGGGCGATGTGATCCGTGCATCTACACCAAAGTATCCGAGAGGGCTATTCGAAATTGAGCGGATTCGTTGGACAAGAGGTCAACCTGTGACATTTTTGGTTTGTGATATAGCTATGGTCAAGGCCAAGGAAGGGGAAGAAAACGATATCACTTACTTTTTGAAGAGAGGAATCCCATATGTGCTCAGAAAAAGGCGAGCTGATAGTGTTGAGATTCCAGTTGCAAACGTTTGGGGACGCTTTTATCCGGGGATGAGTGAGATCACTGGGAAAGTAGGGCCGCGGGATGCGGTGAAGGTCTCGGATCGACTAGTGGAGTTGAAATGAGTGGAATATGTTCAATATTGTATAAAGAATTGTTCCTTGCAAACGCTCTTTTGCATTTCTAAGGGTATACACTTTTGGTTGGACCACAGCCAACGTTCTACAGAATAACAATAACAAAGGAAGAATCTAAAAATGGTTCTAAACACTCAATTTTCCCAAGAACTCGACCACCTCATAACCAATCCTCCCTTCCTTCCAAGCACCTACAGCTCTCCTATAAGCGCCATCAGTTGCATTGACTCCCCGTTCATGCAACCATTTGACCATCCACAGGTTCCCAAATTCCGCAGCATACCCCAGCCCAATGCTCCCGGCAACCTTGATCATCGCCCCATGTTTCTCAAAGATGGCCAATCCTTTTTGAATGGACGCGATGTGAGACGGCGTGTTCCGGGGGTAAGAGGGCGTAGTGTGGAGCGTAGCTGTTAAGAGGGTACGACTCAGGGCCGTCAAATCCCATGTCGCTACCTTCAGGTGATGAATCAGCAGGTTTTCGTTGCATGTCAAGAGTACCGTATCTAAAATATCTTTTTGTGGGATGTATTTTATATACTGAAGGAGAAAGGGTGTTGCCGGAGCCATGTGGAGGAGTCGTGTTAGAGTTTCGCTGTGGTGTAGTTCAGAAACGGTGGAGAGAGTGTCTAGGGTTGTGGTCGCGGCAGAATGGTCTGTAAGGCTCTGGATGATGGAAAGGGCAGAGAGGTAGGTTGAGGTCATGGGGTGAGGAGGATGGTTTGTCAAGTAGGCATTTGTTTCAGCTAAAAGGTCAGGAGTGGTTTTCCGGTTGGCGCGGACAAGACAACTCTCCATGATGCGCTTGTTACCAATCCCAGCATGAAGGACGAAATCCCATATGTGGAGGCCGCATTCCGTTGGAGCTGGTGTGAAAGCGTCGAGAACGCAATCGAGGGACGAGAGGTCAGGTGGGTCCAGTTGAGAAAGGCAGGCATCGTCTAGAATTTCTAGGAGATCCGCGCACCATTCCACGACGCGGTCCAGCCCGGTTTCCCAGTGTATGCAGTAGCCTTTCGACCGGAGGACTGTAACGATGGGTTGGGCGCCTCCCATTGCTGCATTTTCGAGGGCATCCTCGAGGATGCCATGAAGTGATTTGGCATCCAAAATCTCTTCCAAAACTTCCAGGCAGAATGACGCAGCATCCAATAGGCCATAAAAGCAGGCAAAGTAGAATGCAGAAGTCCAATACGACTCTCCATCGATGCATCTCTGGGACGATCTTTGGCCGGGATGCCAAGTCGCAGTCAAGGAAGGAGGACAAGCGCCCAACAGGGATCTAAACATTCCGTCCTGTCTCAGGATCTCGACAGCTTCCGCATTGCGCACCACAGTAGAAGAAACCTCTCTACACGCTTTGACCATCAAGCGGTTTACGCCAGCATATTCCTCGGTCCCTCGAAAGCAAACGGAGAGCCTGTCCCATACAAGTGCATCGTTTAACAGAAACTCCCAATTGGCATCATAGTATTCCATGAACCAGTCGTAGATCCACGCCCGTTTGGTGTGAGGAGATAATGAGACGCTTCGCAAAAGAATGCTTGTCTCTGCAGTTGGTTTCAGAGAAGGAAGGCGAGCTACGATATCTTCAAGAACTTCTGTAGGCAGATCTGTGAGCCTCATGGTTGCCATTGTCCTCTCGTCCGTTCACTCCGGTGGGAGGAATATGGGGAAAACCAGCATAAAATAAATAAACAAAGGCCAACAAATACCCCAATCACCTGCTCCTACCGCCATTCCTCTTTTTATACCCTCCACCGCCTCCACCCTCAACCTTCTCCGCGACCGAAACTCGGTTCTGGGCCCCCCGCCAACCTTCCATATATATCATTAAACTATTTATGGCAACATTACAGAAATTAGCCTCTATCATACAAATGTATAGTTTTTTATCGGTCTTCGTGGTTTTAAAAATCCCGAATAGTATAGTGGCTAGTACCTCCGCCTGTCAATCTGGCAGTCCGCGGAAGACCGGGGTTCGATTCCCCGTTCGGGAGTTACAAATTCATCTGTCTATTTTTGCTTACGTGACCGTGACGTTCAAAAGTCCCAATCCCGACTGTGGGATTGGGATATTTTTAGGTGATCCTCAAAACCAGCCACGCAATGGGCCAAATACACCAAAAGCTGATGCGATAGGTGAAAGGGTCGATACTTTCCCTCCAAGCTACAATCTACTTTCCATTTGGCCACTTTACCAACATGGCAACTATCAACCCTTTTACCGTCGACGAGGAGCGCGAGAACCCGTTTGAAGCACCCGAAGAGCGCCCATCCGCCAACAATCCGTGGGGCACAGCTCCCTCTTCCTCACACTCGCGCCAAGCCTCATCAAATCCCTACGCAGGAAAATCGATACGAGAATTGGACCTCGAAAAGCGGGAAGCAGAAGTCCGACTCAAGGAAGCCCAAATCGCCGAACGGGAAAAGCAGCTCAATGCCTTTCAAATTCCGAATTGGCCAAAGTTTCGGCCAATGATTTATCATGATATTGAAAAGGATATACCAGAAGGAGGTCGATGGCTCGTCAAGAGAGTTTACTGGGCGTGGTATTGTGAGTATCAATTTTGCGACTGGCGTTCGCTTGAAGCGAAACGTGTGTTTTCTAAAAAACGTTTTTGATAGTGGCCGTGCTAGTCTACTTTGTAAATGCCATTGCAGCCTTTTCTCTCCTAGTCACCAAAGGCGAGGCGGGTGGAGCGACATTTGGATTGGCGCTGATCATCTTTCTCATTGGCACACCGGTTTCCTTTGTATTTTGGTACCGCCCTCTCTACAACGGGGTCAAGCAAGATTCGAGCATTAGTTTCTTTTTTTTCTACTTTAACTATGGTTTTCACTTGGGGGTTGCGGCCTTGTTTGCTGTTGGGATACCCGGCTGGGGCGGCTGGTAAGTGGTTTTTATACTTTTCATTGTTTAAAATAGCGACTCATGTTTTTCCTGTAGCGGTGTCATTCTCGCGCTTTCGCAACTGGGCAAGAATGTGCCATCCGGTGTCCTGTGTGCAATATCTGCAGGGCTCTTCATCTTTGAGTGTGTGTACGGGTTGTGGCAGATCAAAAATGCAACCGTTTATTTCCGAAGCAAGGGAATGAGTGCCCAGCAGGCCCGGAATCAGGCTGTTGCTGGGTTTGCTGGCAGCAAAGTCGGGAAGGAGCTGGCGGGACAAGCGGTAAAGACTGCCGTTGCCGACATGCGAAGGTAATTTTAGATATGTAGACATTTATTTGTCTGTAAGGTTTTCTCTATAAAAAGCTTCTAATATGGAATGATATATTTGATAAATATAAGAGGTAAAAGTGTACATGCAGGAAAATTATGGAATCTAAAAGCTAAACAATATCGCACATATGTACAGAGAATGCTATTTCACCGGGAATTATAGGTTTTTTCCCGGGACTCTTCTCCTCCTCTGCACGCTCTCATGAATGGCCATATCTGCTGTCTTGAGAATACGAGGGCGACTGTCGGAGGGAGACTGTGGGGATATTGGCTGTTGCGTTTGTTGGGTGGGGGACGTTGCGATTTGGAGAGATCGAAGGCAGGTGGGAGTGAGCATGTTCATCATGACTTCTTTATATGCACTTGTTGTTGTGAGGAGTCTTGGTTCTAGGATGGCAGCAATGATGCTTTTAATGACAACGACGAAGAACGAATCTGGGATGATGTGTGGGAAAGTTCGGGGGAGGAGAACGGAGGACCAGGAGAATAAATAGGAAATCTCATGACTAATCCACATGATTTTGACAGAGTCATGGAAATCAAATACGCGTTCAAAAACAGGGAAAAGAAACTTCAAGATACAAACAATAGGGAGACAACGGTGCGTTTCAGAATTTATGCGGTCAACTTATTTTTAGATACAGATTGTGGGGTTCCATTTTTATCCATTTCCTGTGACGATTGATAATCAGGGGAAGATTCATTGGGCCGAGGAATTAAAATTGCATGTTCGGACATTTTCGGACGGATGAACTTTGAGTTTTTTAACGTTTGGCTGATTTGGAGGCCCGTGCCAATGGGCGGTTTTCGTCCTTTGTTCGTCCTTTGTTGCGGGATTCAACAGCGATTGTTGCAAAGTGCCAATGGATCTCTCCAAGGAGGGTGTCGGATAAATGACCTTGCGGTAAAAATGACTGCAAAAAGATCCGAACGATCCAGAATATAATATTGCCAGAAATCCAACGATCTTCCCGCAAAACACACGAAAATACGAAAATATTACGTAATACAGAACACGTGTTTAGATTCTACGGCTCCAAGGCCGCGCACTGTTTTGACTGTCTTCATCATGTCCCTCCTCCTCAAAACATCACAAAGACGCACACACGCTCAGCAAATAATAGAGTTTCTGAAAAGAGGCGAAGGCAAATGTGCTGTACTAACAGGTGTGTATATGGCAGGTTATTGTGAACAAAATATAAAATCTCATGTATAGCAAGAAAGGAGCCGGAGTATCCACCGATAGCGGTGTACCAGATTACCGTGGGCCAAGTGGCGTATACGTTCGTAACAAGGACTACAAACCCATCCGATATCAAGAGTTTGTTTCTTCCCATGCCATCCGACAACGCTACTGGGCACGATCCTACCTCGGATACCCGCGAATTCTCCAGGCCCGTCCGAATAGGACACACGTTGCGATACACGAGTTGGAGAAGACGAGATGGATCAATGGTATCGTAACACAGAATGTCGATGGCTTACATCTGGGGAATAACGTTTTGGAACTGCATGGGAGCTTGGTACAGAACAACTGTTCTTGTGGTCCCCCCAGCTTTTGCAACTTGCTGACTCTGTATACCTAGCACAAGGTACATTGTTTATCATGTCAGCACACCATTCCCCGCGCGGAGTTTCAGAGGAAATTGTCACTGCTCAACCCGGTATTGGCAGAGTGGGCAACACTGAACCCGGATCGTGGAGCAGGTGACGTTGCGAGCAGCGTAAATCCGGATGGTGATTTAGAGATTACCTGGGATTACTCCGACTTTGTCTACCCGGCGTGCGATGCCTGTGGCGTGGGCATGTATAAACCTAGGTAACAGCCACTACCGTATCGCATCCCCCATCTTCCGTCATGCACTAAGCATCGTCTCCAGCGTCGTCTTCTTTGGCGAAAACATACCTTCCACGGTCCGCGATGAATCCTTTTCTCTCATCGATACCTCAAACTCTGTACTGGCGGTTGGTACGTCATTGCAAGTCTACAGCGCGTTTCGTCTTGTACAACGAGCAAAGGTGCAGGGAAAACGAGTGGCTGTTTTATCTTTGGGACCTACAAGGGCGGATGGTGTCGTGGACGTCAAAGTAGATGATGGATCTTCAGACGTTTTGGAGGACGTTGTGGAGGGACTTGCCTAAGGGATGGGTTCAAGTGGTTCTCTTTCCTGCCAATTTGACAGAACCCACGTATCTTTGAGGGTCAGAAATCGGATTCTGCTCCCCGTCTGCTCATCCTCGGCTCAATCTCGAGAGAAACCAGGCGAAAAGAAGGAACGTATCTTGTATGTGGTGTAATGGGCCGACCATGGCGCAAAATAGTTGGCCTGAGATTTCGAAAGACGATCATGGATGTATTGGCTTCATAGAGATTCTCAGAGTCCCATCAATATATTTATAGAACAACCTTTGAGAATCTGCGGATAGCGAAGCGTAGGCCAGTCTTACGACTGAACAAAGTGGTATCAGCAAACACATTGCCGGCCTATTCTTCATATAGTGTTTCTCTGCCTCTTTGAGAATCTAATTCATTGTCCTTACTTTTGCGTCAAAATCAGTGAACCCGCCCACAAACTCAATCGTTTGCCCATCACACCCCTTCCACACAAACGGTGAAGTGAAATGATTTTGTGCACCAGGGATCGTCTATCCTCCCCAAAACAAAAAGCATGATATACCACAAAAGGATATGTAAACTAACATGGTTTTCATTCATACCTTTTGCAAAACTTGCTTGCGGTCATTCCATTCTTGCCGCGTCCAAGAAGTGATTTTGGTGTCAATAGATGGTCCACTCGTGCGCTCTGCAAGCCGTTTGGCAGATTGAAAGTAGGGGCAGGTTTCGAAACCCTCCTGTTATGGATGTTGTTAGCGGAATAGCGGTTGTCTGCGACATTCAGTCTACGACTGTGTGCAACATACAATCGTGTAGCAGATCTTTTCAATGTTTTCTGAAAGTGGTGATGGGCCGTTTGATGACGGTGAAATGAAAATGTGATAGGCCAGATAGACGGTAGTCGCAGCAACAATTGCATATAGTAGTCTCACAAGTTTGGCCATGGTGATCTTAAAGTCCTGGTATTAAACCCATTTGGCTTCTTGTTGACGCTATAGCTTGTCACGTAAGCTCACATGCTAATGGCGCAGTCATGATCGACTGGAATTCCTCACCAGCAAACCCTTCCAGATCATTGCACCAAACCAACCAACGCAATGGACGAAGATCTCCTGCAAGACCTTGAAGAACTCGGAGGAGACGAAGACTTAGAAGACTTGGACGATGATATAAAAGATGAGGACGAGGATGATGGCGACATTGCTATTGATGAGAATGCGAATCTCTTGACAACTGTGGATGGGAACGATCTCCACTCAATTGCCCGACTGACAAGCTCCAAACAGTTCAAGGACGTTATGCAGGTTAGTGTGTTGTTTAATTGTGTGGTATTGGGGGTTTTGATGGGGGCCTAAGTGAGGGATATCCAACAGAAAATAGACCAGTTCCGAAATGTCCCTCGCCATCCTGCCCAAAACACTGGTCCCGTGGAAGAGGATCCAGAGTACAAACTTATTGTACAGTCAAATAACTTGACGGTGGAGATTGATAATGAAATTTTAGTCGTGCATAAGGTGGGTTACTTTTAGTTGTAATTTTGGCAGCCTCCTGCTGACATTGTGGTTTTGATTACAGTTTATACGCGATCACTATGCACCAAAGTTTCCAGAATTGGAATCTCTCATTCCAAACCCAATTGACTATGCGAGGACCGTTAAGCTGATTGGAAATGAGATGGTATGTCGCTGACCTGTCTCTCAGCAGACCTTGACGTTTTCGGTGGTCCTTATGACTTGTCTGTCCAGGACTTGACAAAAGTCGATCTGAAATCGTTTTTGGCCTCGGCTACTATCATGGTTCTCACTGTGACAGCAACCACAACGAATGGACAGCCACTCAGTGACGAGGCGGCAGCCAAAGTATTGGAAGCCTGCGACATGTTGCTAGACTTGGACCTGTCCAAACGAAGGGTAGGGAGTCATGCAAATGCTGAAAACGTTAGAACGGAATGATTCACTTCATACTTTTGCATAGATTCTAGAATACGTCGAATCACGAATGGCTTTCATCGCACCCAATCTCTCCGCTCTGGTTGGAAGTAACATTGCAGCAAAACTAATGGGCCTGTCCGGAGGTGTAACAGGTCTCAGCAAAATTCCGGCATGCAATGTCCTCGTCTTGGGCAAAATAAATAAAATGAACACGGGATTTTCCTCGGTAACACAACAAAAGCATCAGGGCCTGATTTATCTGGCGGATATGATTATCAGTGTTCCGCAAGAGTGGAAGAGGAAGGCGGCAAGGACATTGGCGGCAAAGTATGAGCCAATGCATTGGTGTTGTTTTATGGAACCGCGTGTGACTAGGTAAAACCTATAGGGTGTCATTAGCGGCTCGCGTCGATCAAGCCCGAACCTCAGCGGACGGTGCGGTCGGACGTAGATTCCGAGAACAAGTCCAGAAACACATTGACAGGATTCAGGCACCGCCACCAGGAAAATCCGTCAGAGCGTTGCCCATCCCTGATGAAGGACCAAAGAAGAAGCGAGCGGGTAAACGGTAAGCATCGCGGATCTGGCGTTTTACTACCCGCGCGTCTGAAAGTCTCACGCATATGAATGCAGTGTCCGACGAGCCAAAGAACGGTTGGCTCAAACAGCACTTTCCAAGGCCCAAAATCGCATGGCATTTGGGGTTGCAGAGGACGAGGTCGGATTCCAGAATGGTAGCACCAAAGGACTTGGACTCATTGGGGGCCAAACGGGAAAGATCCGCGCAGCACAAGCCGATCCTCGTTTGAAATGTGAGTCCCATCTGTTGTGCTTTCTCGATTTCAGTTTACAAATATATATTAATGTGCGATCTTTGGCAATAGTGGGGTTAGCCAGGAAACATCGTGTCCAATTCGGCGGTTCTTCGGGCTCAACGTCTGGATTGTCTTCCTCTGTCGCTTTCACGCCTGTCAAGGGTATTGAATTAGAGAACCCCGAAGCGGCAGCACAACGAGTCAAGGATGCTAATGATCGATACTTTAGTTCGGCATCCTTTGCCAAATTGCCTAGAAAGGAGGGATCGTAATGGGAGTAGATATCTGGCGCGTTATATTTTCTTGTATTTTTTTTAGATGCAAAATGCTTGTTTTCGTTTGGGAAAGGCCCCACTATTCAAAAAAGCCAGCTGTGTACGCTGGATTTTCCACGATTGAGCCAAGATGCCTGTCTCCAGGATGAAAAAAGAGTCTAAAGAATGTTATCATGGATCCTGAGGCTTTCAATTGCGACTTGGTATCTGATGAGCATGTGCTTTCAAATGAGTCTAGCTGAAGGATGCACTCCCCCAGTCTCTGCTCCAACTCTGTTGACGCCCAACCTGAGGGCCAAAGTAGAGCGTCAGGGCTATTTTGCTGCTGCTGTTAACCTCTCCATAAAACAGTTCAGTAGGTATTGCTTGTATTGTTTTAATACACGCCAAGATATAGGAAAGTTGGCTAATGAACACGGAGAGGCTCTTTGCCCAAAGGCCACAACAAAAACTTGATTTTTAAATCTAACCAGTTTGAGTAGCGCTAACGTGGCGCATGGAACTTAATGCTTTTAATGAGGTTTTGTATAAAATAACCCAAGATGGGGAGACAAGCGGAGGCTAAACGCCGACAACCAAATAGTTCATCATACGTTAAAATAACAAGTAGGGGGGGGGGGGGGGGGGGTGATCAATGGGGGTGGAAACTATTGCTGTTATATTTGCCTTCTTTAGATAAGGTATCAAATTTCAGTTGCATCCCCCATTTCGAGTAAATGCAACCGTCGTTCTTTTGGATTACGCTCTGCCAACGGACGAGAGAGCAAACAAGGAAAATCCCCCTAAATGAACCATCGACTCGCAAAAGACTTGTTTATTTTTTTCTTTGTGCGCATTTGTTCCAAAATGCAACCATCAAAAGAGGTGAACAGTAAAAGGACATGTTTCCATTGTAAGAATTCTAATCATAATTTGACCTGGTTGGCAGCCCATAGCGCAGCGTTCAAGATCGTTTATAAAATTGGGGGAACATCCATTGTTTGCAGTGGAAAATGCGGTGAAACTCTGCAAAGGACTCGGGGAGAGCCTCTGGTGCTAGTCATGTGACTTGTGATTCAGTCCAAAGGAACACTTACAGTGTGAAAAGTGATCTTTTCTGGTAGCAAGAGCAAAGTGCTTTAAAGACTGCTGTGCAGAACAAGTGCGCAACTGGGGGGGGGGGGGGGGATTGATGAACGCCTCACTTTCTGCCATGTTTTATTGAGCCACGTTCTGCAGTTGGCGGTTAGTGCCGTCAGTGGAACAACGGGCGTGAAAACAGCCCTTTCAACACACACAAGGAAACTCTTTTTAACCTTCTTGTCCAATCTTCTGTTCATTGTCCAACCTGCGTAGTGATGGATAGCGGAAGCGAACGCACAACAAGACGAAGCGTTCATAAAAATTAAAAAAGTGAAACTCTTTCAAAAACCAAAAGGAAAAAAACCAAAACACAAAACGCCATTGTGCAGCACACTTTTGATTGCCTTATCCAGGAAATGGGCCTCTTTTTCAAAACTAAACTCGTTTTCTTGCTGTGACTTTTGCAAAGTATTTCTCTTGCCCAAAAGTCTTGGCTTGGTTTAAATATCTCCACACATTGTTCAGTCCCCAGTTTTGAACACTACGTATTTTGTGTGTGTGTTTTTACTTATATCTTGTTCTCTACCCTGAACACTTTCAACCCGGCTGGTTCGGGTTGTTGCCCCATTATACTTTGCATACCCATCATATCCACAAAACATTTATGCACATGAAAGGAATATCCATTCTTCTGGGGCTCTTGTGGATCGGCTCGACGACGGCACAACAATGCACGGGAAACGACTACAGCGGGACAACATGTGGGATCGTTGGCGTGGATTACAAAGTGTTGACAGCAGCCGCTATTATTCCAGCTGCAGAAGCCAAGCTGCACGAGGCTTTTGAGAAGTTGGAGTCATTGAGGACGTTTGCGCCGACATGTTATGGGTACTTGAAGCAGGCGTATTGTGCGTCTACTTTCCCTGGTTGTGTCAATGGTGAGCTTTTTTGGTCTGGTTGCGGTGAGTCTTGAAACTGGGTTGGTGGTTCTGACATGGATTTTCATTAGGCGTCCCTGCCTTCCCCTGCGAAAGTACCTGCAAGTTTGCTGTCCAAGCTTGTGGACCGACTTTTGCCTTATTGCAGCTCGAACACCTCCTATTCGATTGCACTGTTATGAATGTGACGGGGACTCGGATGTCATTACCTACGCAAAACTGTTTGGCGGCGGATGCGGCTGGAGCAAAGTTGGCCGTCAAGGCAACGCAGCCTACCAGTATGGTGAATGCACTGCCGGCGGAGGTGTATCGAGAGGGTGGCATCGCAACTTCAAATCTCGTGCTGCTCGTCTGTTGTACGTTCCCCTCTTTATAAAGTGATGTAGCAAGGTCCGCCAGATCACTTACAGTTTTATTATTCCCACCAGATGGCATCTCTATTCTAGCCTACACAGACACAGTTCTCACCTTTACCCGCATGCGGAGAAGCTACTCGCTCGTGTCCTGGGCTGCTACATGGCTCATGTTTATTTTCACCCTTGTGGTCGGTCAAATTCTCTACGCTGGCGACATTCACCGCGCTTACAACACAGACTTTTGCCGAATCCAAGCCCTGGTCCAAAACTATTTTGTTATGGCTGCGTACATTTGGCCGTTTTTCTTCACATTGGATGTGTGGTTTGCGGTCGTGAGACGGAGGTTGAGGGCAACCTCGGAGGGTTCGAGATGGATATGGAACGCACCGTTTGCCATTCTTTTACCTGTTATTCCGACGGTTATTCTGGCCATAAAGGCGAACCCGGTTTCTGTGGATCCGCCATTCAATCTTCAGCCTGGTTTTGGTCCCCATGTTTGTGAGTATCTGTTCAACGTGTTTTTGCTTTTTTTGGCTGTAAATAATCGCTGTAGCTAACTTCGTTTGGGTTTTTTCTTGTTATCAGTGTTTTGCTCGTACTTGTACCCTGTGAACGGATGGGCCATGTCCACGCTACCGTTTGTCGGAGTCTTTGCTCTCGGTGCCATTCTGATGGGCGTACACGCCGCGTTCCACCTCTGGCAACAACGACAAGCCTTCCGATCCATTAGCAAAGGCACCGACCGCTCTGGAAACATGTCCACAGATGCGTTTAGCAGTGATAACCAGAATTCAACTTCGTCTGGAGTGGGATCTGGCTCACAGGGCCGTGCTGCCCGCATGCAATCTAAAATCTCTGCGGTCCTCTGTGCCCGTGTCTTGGGTGTTACGGTTCTCTACTTTTTCATTGCCATTGCAGCAAACTATCAACAGGTCACTGCTGTCGTCCAAAAAGAGTATTCCAAATCCGACCAACAGCCATCTTTTCGAGATTTCAGTGCGGCGCTTGTGGGACCCATTGGCTGGCTCATTCTCTGCACCTCATCCGCAACATGGTCCCACACTACCCCCGGCAGCATCATCAAATGCTGCAAAAAACGGATATCGCGTGGGCGCATGTCCGATGACGATGACGATGAATACACTGTCTCCTCTCGCAAGCGAAGAAAGTCTCGCAATAGGCCTTCCAGCCCATACGACGACCGGATCGAGCTTCGTAGGGGTGACACCAAAAACTCTAACCACACAAGCCTTCATCGATCCGCATCAACCGCATCTCATATCTCTGGTCCGTACAATGTTCACACCACGCACCCGATTGGACAAGCCGCGGCACAAACCGCTACAACAGCGCGGTTCGGCCCCGTTCCACCCGTTCCATTGCATCTTCAGCAATCATGGGCTGCTGAAGACCGAGAGGATGGACGATGGGCTAGAGAAACGGAACCGAGATCGGAACCGAGATCCACGCGAGAAGGTTTGGAGGGTTCTCGGCAGCAGTCTGGGAAGAACGTGGGCCGCTACGACAACAATTGGGGGGCACCAGAAGAGTGGTGATCTCTGATTTTGGCCCAGTTTCCCTTTTTTTTTTTAGAATATTATAATTAACTTCTATGGAATAGATTATATAGAGTTGGTGTCGCACGGCTGTAGTGCAGTAGACGCAGATTGTCGGGTTAGGGATGGTGGTCATTTCCGTTGATCGGAAGCTCACAATATAGTAGAGCGATTTTAAAACAAATATCTACGATTGTCTGCCAAGAAATGTTTCATTATGACTATGCGATCCGGTATTCTATGAACGTTCATCTATCCATATATAAAAACTGTACAATATGCCTTCCAACTACGTACAAGAAAGTTCTCGACACTTTACCCAGCGCATCACGACTCGACAAACCCCTTTCCAACCCTCATCATCGTCTCGTATACAAAAATGGCAGCGCCGTTCGTGGGAAATGACCGAAGAAAACAGGGAACAAACCCTCTGTAAAATCCTCTCACACCCTCTGTAAAATTCATTATCAGTCACTCGTTTGTCAAAATGATATGAACAATCAACTGGATACCCAACCTGTCCGGTAAATGTGCGCAAAACAACTCCGCAATGTCGGGTATCGAGCGGGCTTTATATCGGGTTGGGTCATCATGCGTTGTTTGACCACGTCTATTTCAACGAGTCAACCCATCATCCTATTGTCTGAAGTAGTTGGGATATGGACACATACCGGCTGGGAAACTAATCGTCCAAAACGTGTTGGCGGCACAACCACCGGCAAAGAACGAGAGCATAGAAGGCGGCATTCCCCATGCTGTAAACGTATTTTTATATATCTTGAAAGAAAAATGCCATGAACATCTTGCAATCAAAGCGGTCAACGTTTAGAGCGTAACGTACCTCATAGGAGCCCCAGAGTACCCAAAAGAAACTTCGAAACAAGATGCAGGCACTCAGTCCCTTGTATATCCCTGCAATACCGTTATTTCGGATCTGAGCCAAAAGGATTAAAAGACCATCCAAGAAATAAACATTTTGTCATCAAAAACAAGCAACCCACCAACTGCCTCGCACAATCTATAGGACCAGAATACACTTTGGTAGCGCTATCATACTGAACCTGCAATCGCCCCTTCAACACCTCCACAGGGGTTGCGACAAAGGAGACAACCACGCCAGCACCTAGACCCGCCAAGGCACATTCAGGAACGGTGAGAGGGGATTGTGGGTCACCGCCTTGAAGGATGAGACGAAAGTTGTTGAGTGAGCCCATTTGGACAGAGTCCATGAGTGCCCAGCCCAAGAGGGGTGGTGTGGCGCCCTTATAGAGAGCTAGAAAACCTTCCTTTATAAACAAAATGAGTTTTGATGCGAGGTCAAATATTACCCATAGCGACATACTTTACGAATAGTCGACCGAAGACAATCTAGTGGCCCTTTAAACCGCCCAAATCCGCCCTCTGTTTGCAATCGAACCTTGAGGGTATCTGAATCGTATGTAAAACAAACAAGAATAAGAACATGCGGTAATGGACAACGCGTGTAGACGACCGTACCGAATGGATGTCCAACCAAGAGCTTTGTAGCCCCCGACGCCAGTCCAGCAAAGAATCCGACATATCGTTCAGCGGGTATGCCTGTCTTTTGGGACGGTGTCGTCGCAGGAAGCGGGGCGGGGGACAATGAAGACGATGGGGGCATGTTTGGCAAATGGTTGAGATTTTAACAGATGCAAGCTCTTAGATCAAACCTCGCACAATCCAGGGCACACGTGATATTATGTAAGCACATGGCTTTCAAGCCTGGATTTTGGCACACTTGTTTGTTGAAGACGGCACACTGGCAACGGGAAACAGGGGAGACTGTGCTTTTTCCTTCATTTTGCTTTTTGAGCTGTTTTGGACACTGCCATCGCTCCGATTGAACCGCCCAGAACGTCGTGGCAAAGGAAGGAGTTTTCCCTACGACGGCTGGAGTTTTTTTTTTCTTTGCTCAGCTGCATTTTGGGAAGGGAGCATGGCGTTTGCGGTTTAAATCACGCCGGGCGTTTACAAGGAACTTTAAATAAAGGGTCGTTGACGTCTTTGGATCCCTTTGATCCCCTTCATTGGCTTTGGCAGCAACAGAACCTTTTTAAATTTGGGACCAGGATATTATTATACATTGCCCCCCTTCGTTGATGTTTGTACATCATGGCCCTCTTGTCAACCTTTCTCATTGTGTGCCTCGTAACGACCGTCTTTACCGGATTCTTCTCCGCCAACCTCGTCCTTATTGACTGGTGGGCATCGAAACTGTATGCAGCCGGATACCTCAAACGGAGAAGCAAGTCCATGACGAAAGACAAAAAGGAGGCAGAGCGACAATCACCATTGAGGATTTGGGAGAATGCAGTGAGATACTGGGTTACTGTGGTTGGCGTGGTGATTTATATTGTCCACAAGGCATTACCTGTGCTGGATAAGGTGGACTATTCGTTCAAAGTTGTAGAGACTTGGGCTTCCCTGTGCCTCATTTACAGTAGGTTGTCCCAGTATTTTCCTTGTTTTGTTTTTTTGACATACGGATTTGGTTTAAACAAAAAACAAATCCTTTTTTTTACAGTTACTTTTGACTTTTTGTACTATTTCACCCACCGTTTCGTACATGAAGTTCCTGTCCTCTATCAAAGCATCCACAAAAGACATCACGAAGATATCCCGGTAGACGCTTACACCACCGGCCACGCCGAACTCTTGGAAAACTTTATCTTTACCTTTCCGGGCGTGCTGGTGTGGGCGGTTTTGTATATGAATACGGTGGATGTACCCAATGCGTGGGCGATTACCCTCCCAGTATTGAGTCTTACGAGTGATTTTGCGGTACGTTATCGCTTTTTTATAGATGGTCCAGGTGCCCACTTTTTTTTATTTTTTGGCTCATGCAACTTTTACTGTCAGATGGTCCACGTTGGATACTTTGACAATATTCTCCTAAATGTCTTGAACCCCCTATCGTACATTATGCAACTGTCTTTGGGTGCACGTCAAATGTACGCCCGACACGAACTGCATCACCTTGCAGTCAAAAAGAATTATGGGCCAATGCTCCCGTACTGGGATATGATTTTCGGCACACAAAAGGAGGTTGTTGAGGCAGAATGGGGTCTTACGGCTCAGGGGGAGAAAAGTCAGTGAATGATTGTATATAGTATCTTTTTTTTTATGTGGTTATCGCTACGAGCGTTGGTTTAGCATAGTTGGTTATTACTCGAGCGTTATATATATCTGTACCCATTTCATATTCCGATATAATCACATCCATCGTTCACTTGTGCACTTATCAGAATCAATAATCTTGCAAAAACAATAAACGAACGATATCCAACATTTGTCAATCTCCTTTTAATTCACATAGGTCCACATGTGCGAACCCTGTGAGGAGGTCCCTGCAGCTGTAGTGTCCAGTCTTCTGATGAGGACGGAGCCTCAAACCACACACTGAGATGCCGACACAATGAACAATCTATTATGCGTTATCCATACATGTACGATCCCATGACAAACATTTCCGTGCTGGTCTTTGTCTAGTGTGTTTTGCGTCAAAGTTCAAAACAACGGCCAGTAAATGTATTGTTTGGAGACTTGGAATATACAAATAATTCCACTAATATTTGGAAGAATACAAAAACTTTCGAACATTGCCAAGGAAAATCGACTACACTTTTTGTATTCTACCACTACTACTTCTTTCTTCTTGTTTCCTGTAACAAGGTATCAACCATTCGATACACACAACTTTTTAGATACAATACCCAAGTCCCCATTCCCCACCCGCACGACAAAAATCCTGATCAGAAAAGCATCCAATGATATTTCAACGCCCCCCCTTCTGGAAACATTGGGAAACTTGTTACAAGAGAAATTCCGGTATAAATCCCATCCATCACGGAGTTTGGGATTTTCCAATGATGGGGCATTTAACTATTTCAGATTGGGAACCTTCCTGGCTTTTTTGTTCTAAAGTTTTTGCCTATTAGTTACCGATTAGTTTTTGGGAGTAGACTTTTGATATGCTGGCTCCCAATCAAAAAAGGTTACCGAATGAATAGGACTTGCCAGTTGGACTAGAAACACGAAAGCATTGTATTCAAACCTGTAAGGGATAAAGAGAATTGGCAAGAAAGTTTACCACCCACAGCAAGAAACAAAAAAAAGAATACGCAAAAATACAGATCTTCTAAGTATTTTATAAAATGTATACATATAAAAACTCCCCTAACGGACGCACAAAATCCTTGTACAAATACTCTATCGCCTGTCCCATCATATGCACATTGTAATGTCACAAAAGAAAAACAAAACATACCCATACAACGCGACGGTTGCTTGTCCGTTCGTTTTCCAAAAGCCATATCCAGTCTACGTCATCCAACCCTAACCCAACCAAACCATCTACGCTGCAAAACAATAAACTTCCATCCGACCAGTACCCCCCTCACTCCCCCACTCCATTCCTGAAACTGCAAATGCAACTTCCAAATCCTCTTGATCGGTAATCATGACCATTTCCCCGTCATCGTCCTTGTACTTTAGCCGGAGAGCACCGGTTTTGAATTTTTGTTGAATGCGGTCCATGAGCTCGGTGTGGGAGATCGTGTAGGGGACCAGGAGAATTCGTGTGTCGGTATAATGCGCTTTCACTTTCACCTATCACACGGGGGCATTAGTTGATGGTGTGTGTAAAATTCTCAATGTATCTGCAGTTGTCGCTTTCCCTAGTAGGCTGTTACGAGGGCATCGGCGATAGCCTGCTGCAATCGGCAACCTCCCTTAATCCTTGGATTCCAGCTAGTTTGTCCTCTCTCTCAAGATCATGCGCGGCATTTCTCCCCCACTCGTTCACTCATGGTACTCACCTTATCAACGACACTCGAAGTCGAGGAGAAAGCAGAGAAAGCACTACTGACGGTACTCGACGTATTGGCCCGCCGCAACTCATTTCTTTGCACGACTGGACGATCATAGCGCTCATAACCCCCATCGTCATTCCCTGCCAACTCATCAACAAGTTCATCGATGGGGTTAAATTCCGAAATTGGAGTGCGGGATCTAGAAGTTGTAGAGTAATCATAATTATCGTTACGGCGGGGGAGGGTGGATGTGGTGAGGGAGGAGGAACGGGCACGGACGCGGGAGGTCGTGTTTGAGCGGCTAAGGGGTTCAGAACGGTTAAAGGTATCCGAGCGGCCCAGGCTGTCGGGGGCTGGGCGGCGGGGCATGGTGAAGGGAGATATTGCGTGGGTAGGTGAGTTTGTTGTGGCCGAGCGAACCGGTAGACGGGCAGTAGCACCGGAAAAGGTGGACGCCTTGGCGAGGCCGACAATAGCACCATTGGAGCGAGAATCGGGTAAACGGCCTGTGGTTGCGGCTCGGGGGAGTGTCTTCATTTTAAGTTCACGGCCCGAGAATCCAGCGTAATTGTCAGTCGCTTCGACGCTGGCAACGACTTTGGCTTTTCCGATATAGTCCTTCTTGTCAGAGTTCTTGACTTTGCCCTTTGGAGGTCTGTAGATGAGGTCTGGGGGGAGGGCATAGGGGCCGAGGTATTCAGGAGCCCTCTCACCCATTTTGAGGGCTTCGTCCATGTTTCGGAGGTCTTCTTGGGAATCTGATGGGGAGGGCCGGGAGCGGACAGCGTCGTCAAAATCTCTGTAGGCTTCGTTCGCTTGACCCATTGCTGCGAGACAAAGACCGCGATTGAAGGAGACTTTGGCCGAGTAGAGTTTGTAAGGGAGTCCGAGTTGGGCATAGTCTATAAACTGGTTTCCTCGAAGGTACTAGAGAGCGGACGAATACGATGAGTAACAGCCCACGTAAATGGGATGCGGCAGGAATACAATGATATGTTGTTGTGCGAGAACACCAAGAGTCTGGCTGTTCATCTTTGGGGCAGTCAGCAACCCACTTTAACTCTTAACTCTATCTGTCCCCCGCAAGCCTAAACCTAAACCTTAAAATCAACGTGATCCACGACACTCACCGTCAGGGCATCGTTAAAGTCGGCAATACTGTCGTTGAGAGCATTTGAATTGTAGAGACAGACTCCGCGCATAAAGTAAGCGACTGCCAGAAACGGGTCACAAGCAACCGCCCGAGTCAGCGCAGCAATCTGCAAAATTCCAAATTCATATGAGCATCCACTCAATATGTTATTTCTCGCCATTCCATACGTACAGCCTCGTCAAGTAGTCCCATATTTACAAAGGTCATTGCAATATTAAAGTGAATCTTGCTCGTGTCCGCAATCTGCTCGAAAGCACGGAGGGCCCCATCAAAGTCTCCATTCTCATATGCCTCCACGCCCACCACCCACTGCGTGAGTTCCACCTTGAGAGCCATCAACGGATGGACAGCGACAACGAGAGGGAACGAGAGCAAGAAGAAAGGTATCCAGTGTATATAACAAAAATAAAATAAAGGAAAAAGCAATGGAAGGAAAATGACCAATTGCGCAACCATATAAAAATAACCGTGGGAAAAAAAAGGCCAGAGCCTCAAAGAAGCAGTTTTGGAAGCAACGTTTTGAAACACAAATCATGTGACACGAGGGACGGCTGCGGCAAGTGGCAAACGAAAGAGGAACTAATCACGGGGGAGACACTGTTTCAAAAATTTGTTTCACACGGATGCATGATGAGTCATTAGTCGATTAGAGTCCGCGCGTTTGGATGATCTTTTATAATGAGTCTAATCGTATTGAAATTCAACGATTTTCAAAGGGGAGACAGCTTTTGAGGGGGGAAAGGAAGGAGTTTACATGGTTGGATGCTAGTTGCATTGTATGAGAATGATTGTCATTTCAATGATTTTTTAGTATCGGAGCATTGGCGGGGAATGAAGCTGGAGGCCCAGGCAAATTCCATTCTGAACAATGTGGTTCCGATGTAATAAACGGAAGCGCATCTAGAAACCACATGACAGCACTTACACATGGCGACTTTGGACATGGATATGGACAATTCCCCCCACACACACATGCAGGCATGCATGTATCCATTGGGCCTTTCAGACTTGCGTATTGACCATCCTACTAGGTCTTTAATTACTCGTATCCAAAGTGCATTTGCATTCGTATCCAATATCCCTTAAGCATCTGTATCCGTTGAGGATTTCCCTTGAGGATTCGTATCCACACGCAATCACAGGGAAAATTGACCGTCGGGAGCATCCCCATCAATGTATTGGGATAAAGGATCTTTAAGGGACAAGAGTAGGATCCCCCTTTGGTTCCGAATCCAGATGAATATTAGCTCGACTAATCGCCAGTTGTCACCAAAGGCTTGTAAACTTGCAACATAGTATGGAAAGGTCGAGTGCTTTCCAGCAACGTATCAAAAAGCTCTGACGCTATTTCTAGTTGGACTGCAATTATCAAGCAATCATCCGTCGCCAAGTGTTCAAACCCCCATTCCTTGGTCAGGACGCGAGTGATTTACAAAAAGTCACTGATTGGTTGAAAGTATATCACATGGACTCACATGTCATTTTCTTTTCTATAAAAACCCCTCCCATCGCTCTGATTTTTCCAGCAACTCATTTCAAAAGGCCCGTTTATTGTGGAGAGTTTGCGAATTCTATATGGCTTTCTTCTCCCTACCACGGATGGAATATACCTGAGATTGAATATAAAGCGTCTCCCAGCTGGAAAGGGTTCTTGTTTTCAGTGGAATTTTGTTATTTCCTTACCAGGAGACGCACATCTTGATACCCAATGTGTGCACAGTGCATATTGGAATACGTTTCATTTTGAATTTGACTGGAAATGTTGCTGCATGCATGCCGTTTTAATGGTCATGACAAGAGTTTAATGGTTATGACAAGAATCTTTGAACCATTCCATGCACATATATCTATTTTCACTGCATCCCACTCAAGGCCACCAATAAGACTGAGAGTAGTAGGTCGTCGACAATCCCCAATAGCAAACACGTGCAAATTCACATGATCTCGCCACCACAGCCACACTATCTACTTTTTCTTTAAATACGGCGATCAGTTTCAATGTTTTGTCTGTTGCGGAATTTGGGATTTGCCCAACCAGAATTTAAAAAGTGTAGGTCCAAAGGGCATTGAATTTCCGCGTAGAGCCGTTTTAGAGGGGCCAAAAGTAATCCGCTGTTCAAAGAGATAACACTTTTTGGTGGTCAGTGTGATAGTCAACGGTCCCGATATTTCTTATATGGTTTTTGTTGATTTGAGTTGTGGCGATTGGGTATGCGATGCGGTTTTTTGTTTGTTTGCTCAATGGTTTTGGTGATTTTGAGTGTGGAAAAGGCGTGCAAGTGATTATGTTTTTGCAATGTTGCAAATGAACCCACGTATTTTGGAAATGCATACTTTGGAACTTTGGCTTAATGCGTTCATTATGCGTTATTCGAATGCGGAATGTTAAAGACCATCTTGTGTGTGTGCTTGTTACCACTTGTGTATGGGTTCATTTTGGATTGTATCGCCCAATGGTGCATCTTTTGAAAGATGTTACTTGCGTGTCCTGAAAGTTCATTACATGTTGTTGGGTATTGAAGATATTTGGGAACAAGGCTTTTTGCCATTTGATTAACTCTTGGATGCCAAAGCACTGGTCTTGTATTCCTCAACAAATCAATAACGGACAGACAAGAACAAACACCTGCGCATTCAAACCTTTAGGATTTTAAACGTATCTTTCTTTTGTATGTTACATCACTATCTTTTATATATACGGTATGGGAGTCAGAGTCTTTTTCTATATAACATTCAATCCAATGCTACAAATCACAACACTAGATAAAAAAAACCTATAAAAACAATATCCACCTAGCTTGCAAAAAAAAAACACAAGGAAAACCTTTATCAGAAAACCGAACACTCACACACACCCTCTCCTCGCACACAAGACTTGAATCTTTTCAAAAATCTCCTCCTTTTCATACGGTTTGACAACCCACTCATCCATCCCAACTTGCATCGCTTTTTCCAAATACGCTCCCCTCGCATTGCCAGTGACAGCGACAATGGGTACCCTCCCAACAAGGACCCCCTCCTTTTCCCAAGCCCGAATCCGTTCAGCGGCACCCAACCCATCCAAAACCGGCATTTCAAGATCCATGAGAATGATATCATATGCGTTTCGTAGGAGCATGTCGAGGGCTTCTTGGCCGTTATTGGCGATACTGGTGGTATGTCCTTGACGATCTAGATGGCGTTTCAGGACTTTTTGGTTAACGAGGTTATCTTCTACAATAAGAATTTTGTATACGTTTGTTGAGGGTGTGCGATGTCCAAGTGTTTTTTGTGTTGGTGGTGTGCATTTCCGGACGTGGACAGTAAATGTCCATTCCGTACCCGAGGGGCTTGAGGAAACTGTTATGGTCCCGCCCATGAGTTCCACGATCCGTTTTGAGACGAATAGACTTAGATTTGGGGAATTAAAGTCTGTGTAGGTTTTATGGGTCGTTGGGATGGTGAGGGGGTTTAGGGTGGGTGTTGTTTCGACGAGTTTGTAGACGAGGTACAGGGTATTATCGAGGGGTTTTGAAGCTGTTGCGTCGACGCTAACTGTGATGCGTTTCGTGTTGGCGGTTTCGAGGGATACGAGGGCATTGGAAATCAAGTTCATGAGGACTTGAGCTATACGCATTGGATCCCCAATAACGCACCCAAAAGTGTTTTCGACGACCATGTCCCATTGTACCCCCTTGCTTTGCATCTCGGCTTCAAACATGCGCATAACATTGGAGAGTTCAATGTGGGGGTCAAAACGAGTGTCGGTTAACACGAGGAGGTCGAAACCCAATTTGGAGACATTGAGAACGTCGTCTGCGATTTTTTTTTGGTGTCGGGCGCAGAGTATGATTGTTTTTGTTGCTTCGAGGTTATTGGCGAGTTCGGTTTTTAGCCAAATGTCCTTGTCGGTTTCGTTTTCATTGTCATTCTTGTTCTTTTCGTGATGAGATGGATGCTCCAACCGCTCACGTATCCGCTCCAAACTCGCTTGAATCAAATCCGCACTATTGTAAATCCCATTCAAAGGATTCCGCCACTCATGACATGCCATATCAATAAACCTTTCTTGCTGTTTCTTGACATGTTCGGCATCTTCAACCCGTGTACGTAACTGTCGTTCAACAAGTTCCATTACTTGGTATTTCTCTCGTTCGAGTTTCTTTGTAATGCTTAGATCGGTTAAACTCCCTACGGCGCCTAATACGTCTGTCCCATTCTTTTCAATGGTCCATTGAGCGAGGCACCAGCGCTCTGTACCGTCTTGATAGGGTTTTGCCCAGCGGAATTCCATTTTAAAGGGTGTACCTTGTGCAAGACTTGCTTTCCAACTTGCAATCGCTTTATCGGCATCATCAGGATGAATGGACATTAAATGATGTCGACAGTCTGGGTCTCGAGTTTTATCATGGCCCGTGATTTCCCACCATTTGTCGTTCGTGTAGGTTACGGTGCCGTCAACGGTTGTACGGAATATACCAACTGGAGCGAGATTGGCGAGCGTTTTGTACCGTGCTTGGCTTTCTGCTAGTGATTTGGTTTGGGTGTCGATACGGTTTTGGAGGGTTTTACGGAGGTGGCCTAGTTCGAGGTGGGTTGTGATTCTTGCGATGAGTTCTTTGGCGCTAAAGGGTTTGACGAGGTAATCATCTAATATACAATTATTTTTTTTTGTAAAAGATTAGTAGTCCCTTTCATCCATGTAACTCATGTAACTCGTTACTCACCTGCACCAGCATTCAACCCCTCATAAAGCGCCTCTTCACCCGCCCGAGCACTCACCAAAATAATCGGCAAACTCCTCGTCTCGATCCGACCTCTCAACCCCTTTATCAACTCAAATCCATCCAACCCTGGCATCATCACATCGCTGAGTACCAAATCGGGTGGATCGGAGAGAGCGAGTTGGAGTGCTTGGGTTCCGTCCTTTGCGTGTGTGACGTGCCAGTTTTGGTGGATTAGGAGGGAGGAGATGTAGGATCTTATATCTGCGTTATCGTCCACCAAGAGGATTCTAGGACGATTGTTGTGGTTGTTGTTGTTGGTGGGTGTTACGGGCCTAGATGCCTCCTCATCACTCCACGTCTCCAAATCCTGTACAAAAGTCCTCGCAAAACTACTCAACCCCTCTTGCCGTTCCTCAGATACGAGTTCACTCGATAAATGCTCCCTCCCAACCGGAATGACAACCTGAAATGTACTCCCCTCCCCAACCACACTCCACACCCTAATACTCCCCCCATGAAGTTTAACTAATTCATTGGTGAGTGCTAACCCGATTCCAGTTCCTTCTCCGCCACGTCCCTTGTGGCTTTGGATTGTGTGGAAGCGGTCAAAGATTTTGGGGAGGTGGTCGGGGGGGATTCCGAGGCCGGTATCGGTGATGGAAAAGTAGATTTGGGTGTCGGTTCGGGTGAGTGTAATGTGGATCTTGCCTTTGAGTGTATATTTATATGCATTGCTAAAAAAAATAAAGTCCGTTTTGGCTGTTTTGTTTGGGCGGGGTCTTTTTGTGCAAAAAAATAAATAATGAAATAAACAAAAAAAACATACCTCACAAGATTAAACACAATCTTTTCCCACAACTCTGCATCCACCCACACACCCCCAACGTTTTCACACTCTACAACAAGCTCAATACCAGCCTTCTCAATAGCAGCCCGAAACACACTCGCCAAATCCCTCGTTAAACACCCTAAATCCGTTTCACGGAACACGCCTTGCATACCCCCTGCCTCGACTTTGGACACATCGAGAAGGGAATTGACCATTTGGAGGAGACGGGTTCCGTTTTTGTGGATTGATACTAGGTAGGATTTTAGGGGTTCTGCGAGCGGGTTTGAGAGGCCTTGGGCGCTTGTTCCTAGGATAAGGGTTAGAGGTGTTCGAAGTTCATGGGAGATGGATTGGAAAACTAGTATTTTTTAAAGAGTGGTTAGGAGTTGTTCGTTTGAGGGTCTTGTTTTATTTGATGAACTTACATGTCGTTTTGGCTTGATCGAGTTCAGCTAGTTTTTTCGCACTACATTGTTGATAATGTGAGTCTTGTAACATTTATGGTGAAAAAAACAAAAAGAAAACGGTACCGAGTGACTTGCTCTTCAAAACATCGTACACTTGTCAACGACGCACCAAGATGCCTTACAAGCAACTCTACGAACGTCCTGTCCAAAAAAAAAAAAACAAAACAAACATGAATACCACTTACGGCACCAAAAAAAACTCAAATAAACAAAAAACAAACCTATACTCCCCACAAAACTGACTCCGCGCACTAACGCCCAACACCACCACCCCCTCACACCTCCCCCCACTCCACACAGGCGCAACAACAGCCGTCTTGGGTATATCCCCCCACCCCCGCCTCGGCAACGTCTCTCTCATCTCCCCAATCTCAATCACCAACATCTCAGTCCTCTGTAGTGCTTCCTCGAATGGCCAAGGACAATCGACACCGTGGATTTCTTTTGGGGCGGATGCATGGGGGAGTTGTATACCGGCTGTACTGGCGAGTATGAATCCATTTGCACTGGATTGGTAAAATAAGGCAAATGGGATGTCGTAGGGGTTGGAAGCTAGGATTTTTGCGGTTGTTTCGTAGACGGTTGTTGTGGTGCGGGTGCTGGCGAGGTGGGTTGAGAGTTCGCGGAGGGTTCGGAGGCGTCGGCTGGCGAGGCAGCGGTCTAATTCATTAATGGAGATGAGTTAAAAACATGGTGGTTGAGGGAGTCAAATGGTATGCGGTTTTTTGTTTTTTTTACCTGTTGTTTCAAAGGCGGGGTTTAACCAACCCCCAACAGACCCATTTTCTTGTCGAATCGGTATAAAAGACCACTACCAAAATCCCAAACAAGAAAACTGGAAATAAATAAACCTAGTAAAAAACCAAAACCGCAAACAAAAAAACACAAACCGTAAAATACCCCTCCTCTTTAAACCCAAACCTCTCAACAAACAACCTCTGTTCCATCTCATAATGCGTTTCCCCATTCCATACTTTACCCAAAATGGGTTGCACAACGTCTGGCCAAAGCTCTGCCCAGAATTCTCGACCAGAGGTTCCAAAGCCGTGGGGGTGTTTATTTCCAGTGATGGGGACATAGGCGTCATTACTAGATCCAAAAAAACATTTTTGAAATTCGTTAAGGATGGGTGGAATGAAAAAAAAAGGCGAGATAGATATCCATATGGATTTCTGTTTTTAAAAGTGTGTTTTACGTACTAGAGCAATGTCATCTCCTTCCCCCACCAAAGCGACATTGGGAACGTACTCGAGAGGACCACACTCAAAACAGTCATAAACGAATTCGGCCACCTTGACATTGGGCCTAGTGGTGTTTTACTCCAGTCTTTTGTGTAGAGGAGGTGGGAGGTGTTGCTTTGGGAGGGGTTTAAGAGTTGTGGGGTTGGAAAGGTGGGTTGGGGTTTGTGGGCGTCTGGGGTGGGTGGGGGAGTACTTGGGCGGTGGTGGGTTGAGGTGCTTGGAGTTTGGGTCGGGCTGCGGTCGGGAGAGGTCATGACTGTCGTTTCTTGTTGTTGGTGGTTTTGCGAATTGTGTTGTTTGAGTTGCTCTTGAACGTGCTCAACTTGCTTCTCATGACAAGGCATCGAATCAATCGTTCGCTCATCAACTCGCATTTCAATCCCTATCGCGTCCTTGTCATCCTCCTTTTCATCCTTGTCATCCACATGCATCCCATTCCCCCCATCCTTGACCCACCCCCGCACAACAACAACACCCTCCACACCAACCCCCTCAAATACCACCTCCCCAACCCCCCAAATCCACAACACCCGTCTCCCCATCCCACTCCCAACCCACTCTCTAAACCCCTCCCGATCGACAAACCCATCTAGAAAGCTGTCTTGGAAGGCCCCGAGGGATTTGAGGGCTTGATTGGCGTAGAGGATTTCGTGGGTTGGTGAGAGGATGAGGTGGGGGGTTGGGAGGATGGAGAGGTAGGTTGTTAACGATGGAAAGGATGTCATGGTTGAAAAGATGTTTTTCTTTTTCGTATTCCTTTTATTTTGTTTGTTAAAGGGTATAACACTTGCAACAAAAAAAAATCCCAGTTTTAAAAAAACCCAAGAACCAAGAACCAAATGACCAACCTCTGTTAAAATACCGAAAACCTTTTCTTCAATCCTTCTCAAGCCTTCTCTTTCTCCTCCGTCTCTTCCGTCCCCTCCGCCATCTTCTACACACGCAAAGAAAAAGAAAATGGCCATAGCCAAAAAGCCAAAGCTGCAACACGCAGCAAAAGCACAGTCACAAAGCATAACGCGGTCCAACCTTTGGATGAGACGGGAGGATGGATTATGGCCCCAGTAGAATGGCATTGGGACATGTTGGGAGGGTTGTGAAAACGATGGGATGAAAAAGGCTTCTCGGGTGTTCTGTTCACACTCTTTTTTTACACAGCAATAACAACAATGGAAGGAACGAGTTTGCATGGCGGCGAGATCCCTTTTTCTTTTGCTAGGTCGAGTACATGGTTCATGTGTGGTCAACTCAGATCCTGATTGGATTGAGAGGTTTTTGCGTTATCGTCAGAATGATATATATTGCACAGCATAAACACGTTTACCGGGCAGGCATCTCACACACACACACACATCTCGTGCGCTACAAAGGCCAACTGTCTAATAATGAACAGAAATTGATAAAGCACAATGCAGAAAACATGCTTGTTGCAAAAAAAGGGGATATATTCTTCAATTCACATGCATATTTCCATAAATGGTCACTACTCGCAACGACACAAACAAAAAAGGTTTCCAGTCTCAAAACTTAAAAAGCCCTGTGCTCCAACATCATATCATTCTGAGGAGGCAAGCCAACGCAGGCACGGAAAATGTTTTCCATGGCAGCGCGCTGCTTGGACAAGGCGTTCACGACCGGGGTGCCGGGAGGAACCATGGGGGCCTTGAGCATGTAGCTGAGGACAGACAAGACGGCATGGAAAGGAGCGTACTCGGTCATGTCGTCCGTCTTGTACTCGATACGCGTCATCAACTCGGTGACAATGGTCAAGTCGAGAATGAGGGGAGACGCAAGGAGCGAGTCCTCACAGACATTGTAGAGGGAAATCGTGTTGCGACCACTGCACAAGAGTCAGTTCGCTTATCCACAAAAACACAAACAAAACAAAAATACCTACCCCATGAAAATCTCGCTCACGTACTCGTCCAGAGCACGTTTGCTGTCACCTACAGAGGGACAGTACTTGATGACCACAATGTGGTCAGGGTGCTCGCCCTTCTTGTACAGGATAGGGTTGGCAGCCACCATGTCGTCAACCACATTACTCTTTGAAATCTCCTTGGAACGAAACTGCTGAGGAGCCGACAAATTCTTTCCGTCATTGTTGCCAAGGTGGTTGTAACTGGTAATGGCAATGGGCTTGATACCCGCATTGACCAAAAAGTCTACCATGACCGACTTGACCTTTGTCTGGCCACTCTTGAAATCATCACCGCCAATATAGACACGCTCCTGCTCCGCGAGCTGAATGGCACCAGGAACAAAGGTGTTTTGGGGACTGCCATTCACAAACGGCGTCTTTTCAAGGATACAGGCCACGGCAAAGACTGTCGAAGGAGCCACCTCTTCATGGCCGTTTTTGATGGATGCCAAAAGGTTCTCGGCCGTGTCATTAACGCCAGGGATGATGGTCGAGAAGCGCTCCGTGTTGGCGGTCCAGAGGACAATGACCTTGTCAAGACTGTGCAGAGCCTTAAAGTCGCGAATGTCCTTGCGGATCTGCTCCAAATGGTCTTGCTTGGTACCCTTGAGGACATTGTCCGCACGGTCGCTCTGGTTGGCGGCAATGTAGTCGGGGTAGTAAATGGAGGGCAAGGGACAAAGTCCCTCCATCTCGTCACGGACTTGACGCTGAAGGTCGTATTCGAGGACCTTTGCACGCTCCATGGATTGAGCCAGATTGGCAGAGCTAATGTCCCAACCACCCAACACAAGGTCATTGGGGTGGACCATGGGAAGGATGTCGCCAAAAGGGATAAAGACATCTTGGCCCTTTTCGTCGGTACCCAACTTTAGGGTGGAAGCTTGGGTAACAGAGCCGTAATAGTTGGGCGACTGAACGCCTTCCTTTGTGCGCCAGTGGATGTTGCGGCGGTTGGCAATGATGGAAGCCGTGAGAGTGGAGCCATTGTTACCACCCCAGCCGACCATCATGAGTCTGTACATGTGTGTTTTAATGAGTCTTTTACATTTCAAAAAGCCAAATGATAATAAACATACCCGACACGGGGAACGTTGCGAGCCACACGGAATTGATACTTTTTTTCAGTGGGAACGACAGTGATTTTGCCGTCCACTTTGTGAACCTTGGAGTCACGGTAGACATAGGTAGATTCAATATGGTCATCAGTGTAGACCACATTGTCTGATTGAACACGGAAAAGCTCCGGGACAGAGCCGGAAGCTTCAAATTGAGTTTGATGGGGAGCCATTGTTGAGAGAAAAGAAGAAGAAAAGAGCGAAACTGATGTTTTAGGCTGTTTTTGGTTTGGGGGTAGTGCGTTTGCCTCCCCTGTGCTGATTGTGAGACGAGTAGAGCTGATTTGAGACTAGATATGCAATCGAGTATGATGAATAGTCCATAATAATAATAATAATAATAAAAGAGCAATACATACACGTTTTGACGACTGTTCCCCTGTGGGTAAAAGAGTGCGTGTGTGTAGTAGTAAACAAAAAGAGATGAAGATGATGAGAATAAGAGGGCGAAAGAGAATGAACCCTTTATATAGCCCAGTGGGTTGAATGAGAAGAGCGTGTGAAAATAACGCGTAAAAACAAGAACGGGCCGTGCCGCTTTTTTCCCACCAAATTTGCAAAGAAGCCCATGACGGGCGCATCCTGTGGAGAGAGGCACTGTGACTGTGAGAGAGAAGAGTAAAGAGAAGAAATGGCTTCTAGCAATCGATGTTTATTACAATGAGAATATTTACCTTCTTTCACTCTCTCACAGACAGACAGACAGAGAGAGAGCGAGAGAGAGAGAGAAATGGACAATTCTCACACTAGTCTCTCTCACTCTCTCTCCCATTCCCATTGCTCTCTCATCTCTCTCTCTGTCTCCCTCTCACACACATGTTGCAATTTCTCTCTCTAAACTATTTTGAGCCGCTTTCTTACACAAGAATTCACCCGTAGATTTCCCATATTCCATTTTAGCCGTTTCTCACTCGTGACTTGGGTCATTCACACACACACACACACACACACACACACATGTGGACAAAGATTGCAACTCTCTCTCTCTCTCTCTCAACATTCAACTACTAGAAACTAGGAAAAAACAAAATGACATGCTCTAAACAAATTGAACCCCACTCTAAAACTCTCTATATGTATACAACGTCTACAACATGGCCAACGCGCCAAAGAGCAATGTGCCCAATCCAATACCTGCAGCACCATAGAGCTTGCCAGCATTGCTCGTTTGTTGTTGTGAGTTACCTCCTGTCGTTCCTGTGGATTTGGGAGCCCCCGTGGTGGTTGGGGCAGGAGTCGATCCTCCTGCAGGAGACGTCGTGTTCTTTCCAAGGGGTCCATTGTCACCACAATCGCGAATGAGACGGAGGTTGCTAATTTGGAATCGCGCGCCTTCAGGGACAAATGAAGTCAGGGTCCAGTCCTTCAAGTGGACAAAGTCAAACGAGCCCCCAACAAGGTTCTTTTTAAAGTCCGCAAATGGAACCACGACGCTCTGCTTTTGACCGTTGGGGGTAACGTATTTGGTGATGGGAATGTAGTCAGAGTCCGAGTTTCCAGGGACACGAATGGTACAGTTTTCGCTCTTTTGTGTGAGGGTCATGGTGAACATGGAGCCCACGGGAGCCACCAAATCGTACGCAACTGCTGCAATGTGAGTGAGATCGTAGCAAGCTCCAGCGTCCTAAACACAAACAGTGTATGCTGTGAGATTTCATGATCGTTGCCCTCTACAAACATGCTATACTTACAAACTTTGAAAAGAAAAAGTTGTTGTTGGGTGGGGCATTGGGACCGGCAACAATCTCCACATACTTGCCCTCGGTGTTGATCGTGTACGTCAAATTCGCCTCACTCTTTCCATAGTCGGCACCCAGCAAGTTGAGATCCCGAATGACAGTCTCCCCAGGAAGGGCTCCCGTGCGGTGTGCTGAAAAGTCATCCACAAGAATCTCGGGTCCGCAGTTGATGAATTCTGGGACAGTGTGGTTTTGCGCGTAGGCGCTTGCTAGGGACGCAACGAGGAGAGTGACAGCGACCTTGACGTTCATTTTTTGTAAAAAAGAGAGGAGGGGAGGGTAGGAATATTCTATAATCTACAATGGAGGGAGGGAATGTTCAAGTCGTGTTTATATATGAGGAACCGTCTTTTTTTTTTCAAACGGCCGCTTTTCCTTTCGATGGGCGGTGTCTTTTGGACGCGTTCAAAGAAATTTTCACTTGTTCTAAAATTATTCCCATTTACAAATACAACCCTATCCAATTTGAACAAGAGGCGTTAGGGGGAACATTCGGCATTCCGCCCCCCTCACTTCCGCTTTCTTTGATTCTGGGTTTCTATTCTATTCTTGGGTAAACGAATTTCTGTATATTCATGGATATACTATTATTGTTTCCATTCAAGTTTTGTGGGGCGCGTCAAACAAGATGGCGGAACAATGCTATTTCCCATTTTATATTGTTTTATCCAACATAGCCATATCCATATCCACATCCATGTATGCGTTACATGTTCACCTCCTGGGTGCCAAATACCCTATCATGCATGTCTCCACATCACACTCGCTAGTGTCAATGTCCAATGTGTCAATAGTGACATACGGCGCGGATACGAACACGCCCCCAATTCTATTTCACACAAGGGAACGTGGATTTTGGATTTTTTTCTTGTTGGCTGAGTAAAACCGCTGGTTTTGCAAGATGTCACGCAGTTGAGTGATTTGATGTGAGAACGATGGGGGGGTAACCATGCGGTTGCTGGTTACGCCCCCGCCGTTCAACCACGTTGAAGGGGGCGCGTGTGTTTTTTATTTTTGGACCTTGTTGAACGTTGACAGACAAGGGGATTCAGGTGAAATGGCATTAGGGAGATGCTCCAACAAACGGGGCACTGATACATGGATGGGGTTTGCCGTGTGGGCTATGTGGTATCATGACGGGTGAAGGCCATGTCGTGTACTGCACTGCTGTCCCTCGAAATGAAACCGCCAAAGCCACATTTAAAACCCCTCCAGTCGGACACTGCCATGGCAAAAACTAAAAAACCCAATCATATTGGCGTCTAACCCACCCATTGCATTGCCCCCCCTAAAACTGCTTTCAAAAAAAAACGCGTGCGTCACTGCCACCACCATCAGCATCTTTTTCTCATGATTACGACATTTCCAAAAATGCATACTTGTATATAATCCATGCCCAACAACACTCCCACACACACGCATATTGATACGTTACGATAATGACTAGAATACTCCTTTTTCCCAATATCACACGTCCCATTGCTAGGCGGTTCAACTCGACGACACACTCGTCAACACATGCACGTAGACGCGTTCGACCCATGAATGTCGTCCTGGGATTGGGTTGTGTTGGACTTGGGACGGCTGTATACATGGAGATACACTGATGCGGTTAGCTATACGTGATTGGGGATGGGCTTTTGCTTGTAAAAGGTTGCTTTGTAGATGGGTCACGTATGACTGCTGCTAAATCATTTATAAATGGTAATGACGCTCGGCCTTTCCGCACTTGATACAGTGATGTTCAAGTGGGTTTTTTTCGTTTGTGCGCTACCAGTTTGCATTGCGTTTGAATGTTTTGTGAAATTGCCCGATCGCGAATCGGTTGTGATAGAACCCCCAATCATTGACCATACTAGAGTTAACTGGATCCTGGTCTATACGAAAAGGAACAGGAGTATTCCTTTATTGTTTTTTTTGGTACTCTTGTTTGATAAAAAAAGTCTGTTGAACCATCCGACGAAGACATTAGCCGTCGTTTAAATTCCCTTGGCTACCCTCCAACACACTCTCGCGCAGAACCCCATTGGCACAGTAGTTCGTTCATTCCTTGGCAGCATGTCCAGGTCTCGGAATGCCCAAAAGAGTGACAGTGACTTACTTTCATCGAGGGGATGCAGACACCAGACAAGCTCAGCAGTGCGTTCGATTTGAATTATACGTATTTGGCAAGTATTGGCGTCCATTTCTGAATATTATTCAATTCGACCCGCTTGTTAGTAACCAGATATCACGTGCATCAAGCTCTGAATGCACGTGACCAAGAGGACCAGCAAAGATCGCCTTGTCGGCCAAGAAATACACTTTTTTCTCTCTCTCTCTTTCGCATCTCACTTACGACGGGATCTTATCCATCCATCCATCCGTTGTCGAGGTTCGTTTCATCCTTTCATCACCGAGTGTCCAGTGATTGCTACCTACGCTACCCGATCCTTCGATCATGGAGCCAAGAGAGCAAGATGTTGAACGAACCCCAAAGCACTCGCAAGAGTGGCCCATGTGATGGAGTGTAAAAAACCCCGACAAAAGAAGCAGTTTCTTACAAGTACGGCATTCTCATCGATAATGAGAGATTTGATTTTATTCAACCGACTGGCGAAAAAAAACGGAACAGAAACTGCTTCAGGAATCACATTGGCGCCTTTGCTAGCCATTGTGACACTCTTGATGGGCAGTCCCTAAACTTACCAAAGAGGGGGCTCTTAGGAATCGTTTTGCGCTTACTATGGCCATGGGTGGTGTAGTTTGCGCAACGACACTCCTATTGGAGCTATTTTATACTTTCGCGGTCCAATGGCAAGAGCATGATCTGACTCGCTTTTTTTTTACTTTTAGATCAAAATGGTTCGCATCTCTGTCCTTAACGACTGCCTGAAGAGCATTGTCAATGCCGAGAAGCGCGGAAAGCGTCAGGTGCTGATTCGCCCTAGCTCCAAGGTCATTGTCAAGTTTTTGTCTGTCATGCAAAAGCACGGTAAGTTGACGTGATGTGCAGAGTTGGCGAAAAGAGTGTGTATTCGAAGTTATAACTGGATGCTTGTCGGACGCTGTGGGCAGATGTCTTTTAATGCTTCGATATAAAGACAGAGTGTACTTACACCCCACGTCTTTATCGCCTACTGGCGGGGGGTTTATATACACACAACATGACAACACATTGATACGCATCTTTGGTATGATGATCGTACAATCACTCACTTATTTCTCATACAGGCTACATTGGCGAATTCGAGATCATTGACGACCACCGTTCCGGCAAGATCGTCATTCAACTCATTGGTCGCCTCAACAAGTGCGGTGTCATTTCCCCCCGCTTCAACGTGAAACAAAAGGACATTGAGACTTGGATCAACAACCTTTTGCCATCTCGTCAATTTGGTTACATTGTCCTGACCACTTCTGCTGGTATTATGGACCATGAGGAGGCCCGTCGTAAGAAGACTGGTGGCAAGGTGTGTATTTGTTTTGGATTTTTTACCGGTGATTTTTGTTAACGTGTTGTTAGATCCTTGGATTCTTTTATTAGGGGTTGAGCACCGTCGGCATGGTAGAGTGGGATAAACACTGTTGTATCTCGTTCTGCTGTGGTTTTCATAATACATTGGATGTGTATATTTATTTTTGTTGAGATGTGTGTGTGATGTGCTTTTTGAGGAGACAAGTCTTTTTGTTGTGTATCCTGTTTGGGGCTTAAAGTTTAGGATTGCTCTGTTACTTTGAATACTTTGAATCTCCAAAGAGATTGGGATTGTCATTCTAGTAGACTTTCACAGTTGTTCACCGAGTCTGTGACTGTATACACTAGAGGAATTGGCCAGTAATCGTGACTAGCAACTCACTGCTCTGAAGACATTGGCACATTTGCCGTGCGAGTCCGTGACACGACATAACCTAGTATATGCGGCCAGCAGTCGTGGCAGCATTCCACTTACCATTACTTTTTTTGCCCGCTATCAGATGCCTACCAGAGTATGTGCGTGCGAGACAGCAAAAAAGCTTCCAAGAACAAGTGATCAAAATAGAAACATTGCTTTCGATGGACTCCCAGACGGGGAATCGAACCCCGATCTTCCCCGTACTGTCAGTTTGACAGGGGGAGATACTAACCATTATACTATCTGGGACTTTTGATTCTTATCCGGGTTGGATACTGTTGACCAGTATGGGATGCACATCGTACAGACAACCTAATATCAAATACCGCCCTCGAAAAAAACACAAAACAAAGAGGATTGGTTTATGATATCCTACCCGGTTCGTTTATTTGCATATCTTTTCGGACATTATGAGTTTTGTGCGTGTAAGTGTGAATGCGCATCCTATTCACAGGGGGATGTTATGAATACGATACGATGCTTTCGTTATAATGTCAAAGGAGTCTTTGGATTCTTGAAATGCAATAGGGTTTATCATGATCGTAACTGTTTTTTTTGAAGTTTTCGGACATAACGAGTTGTGTGTGTGTAAGTGTGAATGCGCATCCTATTCACAGGGGGATGTTATGCTGCAAAAGGACTTTCCCTTACATATCTTAAGACAATTAGGGTTAGTGTGTGATTTTCTTTTGATGAGATGGGCATTTGCTCTGTGATAGTCGCATATCGATTTATGAGGATATGGATGATATCGTAAAAAGCCTTTGACCAATTTCACCAAATAAGAGGTTTCCCCTCGTCCCCCCGCCAGGCTGCCCACCACAGGGTTCACCACTCAGCCAGTCACGTCACGCACAAGCCACGTGACACAAAGCCACATGACCTGATTTCCTCCCATTCCTTCATAAGCAGCCGGTTGGGTTGATTCCCTCCTCTCCCGTAATCCTCCTTGGAACCAACCGCCGACGCCTTCTTGAGCATTTGTTGAGCATTGTAAAGTTTACGAGTTTGTGATGAATACCCCCACGTCAAAGAAAACGCGTACGGAAGTGACGTCCCCTTCCATGACCCATTCCCAACGTCCACAGATTCCTGGACAAATGCAGGCTCAGTTATCCAAGTAATTGAAAACGTTTACATTTTAGTTGCTTGTGCGCTTTGCTAAATGTTTTTGTTTTTTTGTGTTTTTGGTTGGGTAGTTTGGGGATGCGGGTTCGTAAATGTGAGTTACAGAATTCAAAAAAAAGGGATTACACGAGATGGGGTTACTCATTATATGTTTTAGCGATCGCGGACGGATACAAAACCCCCAATAAACCCATCTACGGCATGCCCCAAACAACCGACATTACACCTCCCAAACATGAACAAACACAGAACCCTAGGAAACGGGGACTGATTACAGATTTTTTTGGACCGCAGGAGAATGGGCAGTAGATATCTGTTGACCCAATGTTTATTCTTGTTGAGAAGCAAGTGGGGTTCGAGTTTTCTTTTATTTTGTATTTAGTGGGGGGTTTATTTTTGTTGGAGTGGTGTACCATGGGAAGAGGGGGGAGTTGTTGTGTACAGTAGGTTTGGGACACGAGTGGGAATCGAAACATTTTCGATAGGAATATATTTCACTTTACTAAAAAAAAATCCAATGTAAACAGTATATGGGTTTTTTTTTTCACTTGGTATGTGTTTTTGCTAGTCAAGCTTTTTCCTACCCCCACCTTTACCCCTTGTGCTCCACAGGCACCGTCACAAGACTCCCATTCCTAACAGTCGTCTTAAATTGCTCCGAAAGGGGTTTCTCAGTGTAATCCCCATCAGCACCCTGCACAAGTACATTCATTTCCGAACTCTTTGCCGTAAGGATCTCAATATCCAACGTCTCTTTGGAGAGGTACAATTGCAATCCGTCCGTCTTGTCAATCACGACGGTAGGTGCTTTTCCAGTGATTTGCACTTGAGCGGATTTGGTATTCACAACGTCAATCGCCGAGACGACATTCTCAACAAGGAGGCCAACCTTTTTGGAACCATCTATAACATACATGTATGGTCAACCCAAGTCTTTTTTAAAATGCAGAAATTTGCAAAAGTACCTACCGATTGTGACGGCATTCACCTTGCCCTTGATTTGAATCGTACAGTTTTGGCAATTGTAAATATAAACAACGTGCCTCAATTCCGTTTGATCTATAATGATTTCATTGTTGTTGACCTGGTTCTCCTGTTGATTTTTTGTATCGCACATTTTAAAACAATGTGCATGTTTTGAAATACGCAGAGGGCTAGAACTTACCACCACCCACTTGTTGCCTTCGAGAGCAAGCTTTGGAGGGGCCTTGGGTGCTGCGGTATGTCTGGCAGTGGGAGCTGTTAAAAGAAAAAAAGAATGAGATGGAGGGGTTAATATGAACTCGCATTTCTTGCTTTTTGCCATTGTATTTCTTTTTTTACCTGTAGCGGCTCCTCCAGTACCGCTCTTGACGAGACTGGATGCTCGAAGTTCGGGGTTCTTGTGCGTCATTTCGGATTTGTCCACCTTTCGTAAACCTATCACATTTCATACGTTAACAACGTGATCATGCAGTATGGAAAGGTCGACATTACGTACCGCTGGTGAGACCTTCCTTGTTCAACTCGCTAAACAATGCAGCGGTCGGTGGGCCGCCTCCTTGCGAACTGGTAGGAAGAACCCCGACAGCCGGTGGTGGGGGTGGAGCTGGGGCACCACCACGGGAAACAGGTGCAGGAGCGGCAGCTGGGAAACCCCCGTCAGTATAAAAAATTCTAGTTAATGAATCGTCAAACGGTTTCATTTCCATCATACCGCTGGCGGACTTTGCATCTCCTCCACGCGGGTTCCATGACAACCCTGTTGTATGGTGCTTTTTAACATATGTTTGCAGTTCTGTCAAAAAGGTCACAAAGCTGTTGGCCCAGTCAACGTGACTCTTGTCCCTGTATCGAGGTAAACCATTATGAACGGGATGGACCATGATCAATGAGAGTGTCATCTACGCACTTGTCCTTGTACTCTTTGATAACACGGTTCGCCCAAAATTGTGCAGAATCTCTCATTTCTCCAACAAACGGCGCAGGTGCAGGTTCCTGCGGCGCACATACATTCGTAGATTAGCATTACCAACATAGTGACATGTATCTTTAATTTAATAACTTACCACAACCACCCATCCCAAACCCGGAATACCCTCACTAACGGTAGAGAGATGGTTGTAAAACGGGCTGGCCCGATTTTTCTCGCGCAGTTCCGTAATCTTTGTAATGGCGGCCTGCGTGGGTTTCAGCAATTCCTGCAGAGTAGGCGTATCGGGTTTCTTGGACGCCGCCGCGACCTGAATGAGGGCTTTCTGGGCTTGGATGGCTTCGCGCAGGCTCTCAGCCTTGTTTGATAGAGATAGATTAGTAGAGAGTTCAATCTCTCTCGCGTATTTATAATACCTGTTCCTTGACCAAACCGCCAATAGCAGCACTACCGCTGACATACACTTGGAGCGGACCGCCAATAAGGTCCTCAAATGCAGTAACACTTGGACCGCCACTGCCAACAGATGAAACTGGGCCTGACGGAGCAGCTTCCGCTGATTTATTCCGGCCAGCCACTTCCTCAATACGTTGCGTGGCCGCTTCGAGTCGCTTGATGAGGGATGCAAGAGTTGCTTCTGACATTTTGCTGTGTACAACGGACGATAGAGTTTACAGTGTGAGCTTATATCAGTTCCCAATCAATCAATGCTTTGCTATTTTGAATTGCCTGGTACCTTGCGTTTATTGTTTACACCTTTAGAAAAACGCCGAATAGAATAAACATGAAGGGAAAACGCGATAGTCATCGTGAGCACATGTTCTACTCCTAGAACACCAAAGACACAGCCATATTATTTTACATACCCGTTAAAAAATCAATTTTTGCGCCAATCTACAAAGGCTAACGGTGGGATGAGGCAAGGGAAAAAGTAGCAAAAGGATGTGTGTTGTGCTGATGCCGTCCTTTGTAAGTGGCAACGGGCTTCGAGAACTTGTGGAATTGGCTTTGGTCAGCACGTCAAGTCACGTGCCTTCCATGAACTTTCATTCAGGTGGATATTTGGGAAAAGCTTTGGGGATTTCAGCTTCAGTACAGGAACTGTAGCGACCATGGGATTTTACAAGGTTGGAAGGCAGGAACTTTTTAAATGTTGACTTCAGGTCTGTGCTCAATGGCCATCTACTTCTCCATCGACCCACTTTGAAAATACACGCCCGGATATGTGCCGGGTCGGAATGAAAGCAGCGCTTGTTGGGCTTTTGATATTTACATTGCGAGAAGGATACAGCATCTCGTGCCAGAAGAAAAAATCATTCGCCGTGGCCACATCTTCCAGCACTCACTGAACTCACAATTCTGACACTCGCCCTAAGACTCCTTGGAGGTAAGTTATGCTTAAATTTCGTCCCTCACAATACCAGACGTTCCATGCGATCGAGTGACTCTTTCCCAAATGACTGGAATCCGACTCCCATCAATGAGTCGGTTTCCTTTGTACACATACGCAACCCGATTCCCGAGGTAGAAATCAGTATCTTTTTGTAGCCCTCGATTTCCAGGAGGACCGTATAATCTTGATGTTGTGCTCTGCCCGGCGGAAACTTTGGACTCTCCCTTTTGCATCAAGCCTGGTGGAGATAGCTCAGGTCATATTACTTTTATATGTAGATTAATCCCAACTAGTTGTGATAACGTAGCTGTTAACCTCCTTCGAAAGTAGGCATCTTGTGCCAAAGAGTGCGTCCCAGTTTCTAGTGTTATAAATACCCCATCAGTACGAAAGAGACTCTTGTGCGCTCCCCAACTTTCCGTTCAGTATGCAGCTGCGGCGGCTTCAAACATTATATGCTTGTTCTTACACTACTTATGGGGGATGCTGGCCAGTCATGTTCAATGCATTTTTCAGCAATCTCTCAAGATGGTCCAAAGCTTCCGATGCCACATTTTGATGACACATCAGAAACTTGTGGCCAGTAGTCACGTGAAGACAGCGAAAGTTTCAAAATCACCCGACGATGCACCAAGGCGAACACTACGGCTCATTTCTTGGCTGCTGGTTCTGCGACATTTGGGAATGCAAGAGCACGAGGCGACGGTCTTGGCTGTTACGGTCGTATATAGATAGATAAGGGTTGGTGTTTTGTCTCGTCTCTTTTAGAGGGCCTCACAGGTTGCATCTACCCAGTTGATGCGACTTAAAATGACGGCAATGAAAGGCCCTTGCCAAGAAGTGGTTTCGTCACCACTCGCCTCATCCCCCATTCCCTTAATTCTCACCTTACCCGAAGATGTCCTAATTTCAATCATTCCATGGGTCCGCAACCCAATGCCCCTCGTTCGGTCCTGTAGTTACCTACATGACCTGTTCACCACTCTACCGTCACTCCGAGCTCAGTGGCTCATACATCGATACGGCAAAGGCCACGTTCTCTTTTATCCAATGTTGGTTGAACGTCACCCTGCCTTGGACGCGGCTACTGTGGATGTATTGTTAAATTTGGGTGCGCGGTTCAAGTTCCAGCCATTGTTTGAGGATGCCCCATTACCGTTGCCTACACTGCATAGCCTTGCGTGCGCTGCCGTTGGTGAATTCAAAGCGTACGTTTTTGAATGTTTAAAAAGTGTTCTTTTACAAAGCTCATGTGATACTGTTGGTTCTACCTTTAGAGCACCGGTTCGTGCTGCAGAGCCGAGCGTGAACTCCTCTAGTGATGAATTTGATCTTTGGACATGGGCCATTCAGACTTGTAGCGCTCAATCCCTCATAGAACGTCTCGTTAAAGCCGGTGCAGATCCAAACTACCTCGACTCTTTTGCAGTCACTTTTGCGCTGCAAACTCGCAATGCAGTCCTCCTACGCACGCTCTTGATGGATCTTGGCGCATCTATTCCGGTCGTCAGAGACCGCCATGAGCGATCCTCGCAACCTCCTCACCCTTGCCTGCGTTTCGCTACCGAGTTGGTCTCATGGTACCCTGCTCCAGATATACTGGCGCTTATTCGGCGCTGTGACGCCCAATGTGAGCCCACCGAAGAGCCAGGAACGCCGAAACGTCAAGGTCAAAAACTCTTTTGGCAGCAAGTTGGCCGAAACAGTCGGACAGATATATTACGCTTACTGAAAATGAAGCCATCATCGTCAGAGTGGAGTCTTGATTTTGTTTCTGCCTGTGCAGTTTTCGTTGGTGCTGCTATGGGGGGACATTTGCCCTTGATGACAGAGATGGTAGGTCCCATTCGTCCTCTGTTATGGTTGATAATTCTGGATACGCTAACAGTGGACTCTCGACGATAGGTTCTTTCCAATTCTGTCCCTATCGACCATTCTTCATCCATTGCCCTTCAAACCGCTGTTCGTCTCATGCGGTCAGACCTTCTCTATGCATGTCTTTCTCTCGGGGCCAGCATTCCTAGATCGGCTGCCTCAGCATTGGCGATCGACCTTCTATCCTGGGCCTCCACGGACGCTATTTTAGCTTTCCTTGCTCGCGCAGACGATCGCGGTCGAACTCCTCGTCTGCATTGTACAGAATCTTTTCTGCACCATTTGGGCCGTTGCGGGCGTGGAGATGTCATTGAAGCACTGGTATCGAGAGACGTCATGAGCAAAGGGGGACGAAGTGGAAAAGCTACGAATGGCACTTTAGCATTGACAAGTGAGCAGGCGACCACGGTTTTGGTTGGTGCCGCAGGTGCAGGGCATCTTGACCTTTGCCGGGATTTAGTCACTCGCTACGAAGGTGACCCTGTCGGATACAAATTCGCTGCAATTCGTGCAGCATGTCGAAGTGTCAAAGCCTCTTCAGCTGAAATAATCGGATACCTTCTCGCCATGTGGGAAGTCACTGGTGACGATGACGAAGATGAGAAACGGTTCGCGAGACGATGTCTGGCAGAGTGTCTCGTTGAAGCCTGTAAGTTTGTTGGCCAGAATAAGGTTCAAGTAGTGGAGTGCCTCATTGAGTGGATGGGACCCGCTGAGCTGAGGCGAGTGGGTGGTCGGGCGTTGGTGGAGGCATTGAGAAGCTGGCAGTGGACCCCCGCACGAGTCATCAAAAACCAAATGAAGAAGGCGGCAAAGGACACCGAAGGAGACTATGGAGTGTTACTGGTGCTTGTAGGTGGCAGGAGCGATGATCGGGCGATATTTACCGTGGGTATTCCAGGACAGGTCCAAACCTGTGCAGATGACGGTAGAATATGGTCCATCTGGGTTCCCACTCACATGATTAAAGAAGATGCCGAGGAGCTAGCACACGGGATAGAGCACCTTGTCCAACGTGCGGGATTCCAAGCGTTTGTTCAAGACCTTGGTGCTGGAACCCGGTCCCCTCGGACCCTATGGGACGCGCTCCATTCCCGTCAGATACTGATTCCGAGTCGAGTATGCTGGTGCACGGCGTGTGCTGCCTATGATAAACGTAAGCGAAAGACTTGGAGACAGTGGTGGTTAGATCTCTGGGCAGGTGCCTGGAGAAGTGAGGATGTACATAATAGGGAGCAGAAAGTGTCATTGGTTGCTGGGTCGGCGTAACGTGTTGCGTTATTCCTTTTTGACTTCATGAGCTATTTATTGTATATAATGGTGTGTATGTATCATAATTTGTATTTATGAAACGCTGCGAGATATCAGTCAGAACATGCACTCGCAGATGTAGTTTGAAAGCAACGAGTCGTCAATCCCGTGGCGACGGATTTTGCAACTGCATTGCCGTCAAGCCAAATCTCGCACGTTAGTCAATAGGTTAGAATGTGGTTTGTAATCATGTCGCCTTTGTGGATAAGTCCGCCGACGTTTGTTCAGCCCAGTTCCTCGAACGTAGAAGACGTCTATATTCGTTTACCCTTCAAAGCAAGGAATGTACGCACTTTAAAAAGGGTGAGTTTACTTTATTGTAAGTAAGGCAACGAGAGTAGTTTAAATTTTGTGGTTGAAAAACAGGATGGACATTCAATATCGTTATTCTTCTGAAATCGATCACCTCAAAGTGTATTTCGACAAAACGACTCCTGGACTTGTTCAACAAAGTGATTTGGTTGCGAAAAATCTAGTTTTTGATTATGATGAGTTTGGACACATTGTTGCAATGGAAATTTTTGATGCTCATTCAACGTTGGGCGTTTTTATCGGCGATCCGCCGTTTAACAGATATGTTGCGCATGAAATAAATATCCATCGACTAACGACATGTAATAGGTTCTTAGCCCTCAGAGGAGAGTACAATCCGGACGTTGATATTGTCAAACTGAGTTTCTCGTCGGAAGAAATCGTCATCAGTGAAAGCGACGAATTGTGTCCCGATTTCATTGCTGATTTAGACCAGAACCATCGGATTCTTGCTATAGAAATCCTGAACGCTAGCACCAAGTTCAAACAAACTTTGTGATTACATTCTGTGAAATACAAAACCGGTCAATGTTTTATGCAATGCTACCCCAGAATCTCTATTCTAGCAGTATATGTGGATACGCCAATATAAATGCTTCTATCAAAAGCTCTCTTGCGGAAAAAAGCCTGCGAATTGCTCTGATCGTATCATTTGAAGCAGTATGTAGGTCATTTAATCAGCTCTTCCTCTGTCCGAGGTCGTTGTTTGGAATTCGCTGCCCTTTTTGTGTACTGATTCCGCAAATGTTGTCTTGAGTGTTCCAAATACTAACTGGAACGGGCTGAAGACTAACACGCCAGCTTTGCACAAAGTTACTTGGAGATCGTTTTTGCCAACCTTTCCGACATCATTCCGGCCTACAGTACATCATGACCGATCCCAGTGACAACCCGACACCACCAGCATCATCACCGTCAGGTCCCTCTCCCGAAGCACTGGCACAGCGACGGGCGTTGGTGAATGCAAAGTTCGGACCAGGGTAATGATCTACCGACACAGCACACAGTACCAGCATGTATAACTCAAAGAATGTTGTCCCCCTGTACAGTGCTTGGGAAAGATCCCAACCTCGCCCCCACCGGTGCAATGACCACCTCGAAGATTTCATTGTTGCGCTCACCACATGGCCAATGCAGGATGTTCCATCCACATTTAATATATTCTGGCAATGCATGCGGAGCGAACCTGGGTGCGTCATTTCTTTGTTTTTGACCGTAATGGATAAGGATACTTATGAGCCCTTGTTCAATCAAATAGGAATGAACCACCAAGGGATTACAAAACACCTGTGCCGTACGGATCACAGGCGGGACAGAAACGAGGAATGTGGTTCGGTGATGATGAGCCCAATGATTTGAGTTGGATGGAAAAAAAGTAAAGATGTTGGATAAACCCCTTGTGTGGGCGGTTAAGGAGTATGTCCTAGTGCTGGGCATGGTGCATACCCGTTGTCAGTCGTCTTGGCAACAAAGTACCTACCACTGAGGGGAGCCTGGGGGTGGACATTATCACTCAAGATGAACGATGGGAGGCTGGATGGACATTGTCTTGTCCATCATCTTACGGAATACGGAGGTTGCTGGATGTTATCTCCAAGCACCAGAAGAAGAAAATTAAACTAACAAGGCAAGCCGGGAATGGATCTGCCGACACCACAGACACATGTAAATATGATCAATGAAATGGGATTTCAAAAAGAAGGCGGAATTTTTGGCAACAGTCATAAGACCACGAAACTCAAATATAAATAATTGTGCACAGTCTATGGCATAGGTAGTATCCCAGCCAACATTTTATGTAAAACTTCATCCATAAATCAACGTCACAAATCAACCCTGGCCGTGTTCACCACTGTCATCTTCTTCACCTCCACCAGGACCCACACCTTGTCCTGATATCTTTCGTCTCGCGACTCTCCCCACCACACTATCCCGACCACCAGAACCTCCACTCCCCGGGTCCTCGGCACCCATCTCCCCAGCCACAGTACCGCCCAAAGCATCTGCAACACCACTGGATCCCCGATGTATTACTTTAGCCTGGCTGGCAAGTGTATGTGCATTCGCTAACCGCTCAAAAACGTCCCCTCCGCTGCCAGGTCTCGAGCCAACGGGAGGAGGCTGATGCGTAGCCATTCCACCTCCGCTCCCCGCAACGCTGCTCCGCCCGCTCGCGGTGCCCCCAAAACTGCTACTACTGACGACATTTAGAAAAGGTGGGGGCTGTATAGCATGGTCGTCGTTTTCAAATGCTCGGAAGGGGCCACGGGTTGGACTGGCGGCTTGGTTCAAGTATCCTCTTTTCTTTGGGGACGTGCTCGGACTCCTGTTGCCCTTGTTTGTAGTTGAGGATCGCGGGCTATCTTTCCCATAAGTCCAACTGGGACTCCTTCTCCGTCGCGCTGCATTAGGTGCACCCGCGCTAGAAGACTTGGTCCCTGATCCACATGCTCCTTCTGCAATCATTGCAGAGGCGCACATGCTCACACTACGTGGAGACGATATTCCGTCTCGGTTTGGTGGTTTATCGTGCCGTGTTGTTCGACCTCGCTCTGAGCCGGTCGTGCTGCCGGCTTTGGAAGATGTAGACCCGGATCGCTCTCGTGTCTGCGTCCGTGGGACGGCTAGGGAGGGTTTAGGAGTCGAGGGTGCAGAGCTCACTCTTCCTGGTGAAGAGGGTTCCGCTCGGTTTTCCTTTCCAGCGTCATCCTTGACTTGTTCATCCTTATCACCTGCCTGAATTCCTCTCAACAGCTCATGCCCGCCTGGAGCCCCTTTTAGCCACCACACCATGCGATCCCGTAATGACATGCTGGCCAGATCAACAGCTTCGGCTTTCTTCTCCTCCCCTTGAACATTACTCGCTGAGATGATTTCCTGCTCGCTATTACTCCTCAGTGAAGTAGTCAACTCCCCCAGTGGATGCCGTTCCTCCTCCAAATCAAAGACCTCAACATCGTCTCCTGTCCGATCATCCAGCACTTCCTCACTCGCCCAAAGCTCCTTTGAGACAAGCTCTTCTAGAACCGCGTGCCCCTTGGCTTCAATTGCATTCAACATGGGTTCGGAGATCGATCGCAGCATGCCAGCATTATCTTTCAAAAACGACATTTGCTGCTGTTCCTTCGCCCGGCGACGTTCCTCCTCACGAGCGTCCTCCAGCCTCCTCTGGAATTCCATGGCAGTTTTCCTGGCAGTTTCACGGCACTTCTCCAAATTCTCGGTCAACTCCTCAATCTTACTATCCCGCTCTTGGACCTTCACCTCTCCTTCTTCGAGCAAACACCTGACTTCAACAAGATCCTCCAAGCACATCTCTGCAATCGCCTCCAACTCATACGGATCAAGCGACCGTATGATATTCGTAGCATTCTCCCACCCAACATCCACGTCAGGTGCTATTGACGAGATGCTAGTTGAAGAAGATACGAGTCCCTCTTGCCCTACGGGTTGTCCGCCCAATCTTGCCCTTCTAACCAGCTCCTCCACCCTGGATATTCGATGTCCAATCATCGCAATCTCGTGATCCAATACTCCTAACCTCTCATCCATATACTGGGGTTTCTCAGGGTCAAATTGTCCCGTCGCCTCCTGCTCAGCACGCACACATCGTTCTCGCTCCGCCACTAACTCCCTCTGCTCGCCGACCAACCTATCCCGTGAGACCTTCAATTCATCTAAAGCCTTCTGTGCTCGTCGAACAGCAATGCAGGATGCAAGTTCCTTTTCCAACATTTGCTTTTTGAACTGGGCACGTACATTGACTGGGAGATGATTGGGGACATCACCGTCATCCAACCCAATATCTGACGGTAGCTTGGTTTCAGGAGAAGATTTGTTGGTGGATTTGGCGTACATGGATACGGCTCGTCGGTTCGATGATGATCCGCTGCTTCCTGGTCGTGATGAATCGATTGGAGCAGTAGACACTTTCCATGTTCCGCTTCGTCGCTTGGGAGACATACTTCCGCTGGACCCACCGGATTTCGAGATTCGGTTGGGGGTACTGGTTCGCTTCAATATCTTCATAACGGAACGTCGATTAATGTTATGTATTTCGTCGCTGCGACGCTGCAGAATCAGGCGCTGAGAGCGAGAGACAGCCTCGTGAACATCTATCCGGAATACATGGTGAAACGAAAAGTAGATTCACGAACCTGCATCTGGTTACGACTTTGCTCCAGTTTCTTTACAAGATCGGCAGCCTTTTTCTCCTTGCGTTTCAAAATGGCAATCTGTCGCTGACTTGTCATTTCCAAAGCCCGGCTCTTTTCCCTCTCTTTTTTGAGGTCTTTGAGCATGCGCGCCTTCTCCGCTGTAGATTAGGAACAAAAAATTCATGTCAAGCGATCTCTTTGTGGGGGCTATCGCAATGAAGCCAATCACACACCTTTCATGCTGGCAATCGTGTCCTTCAACCCCTTCATCAAGCCCTCATCCTTGCCCTTCCTCTCATCCCTGGCTTTCGTATTCTCTGCCAGCTTTCGCTGGTATTCTTCAATCTGCTTCTCCAGCTGCCGCTTCCTGTTTTCATATCGTTGCTTGATCGCCACAGTCCCTTTTTTCTCTTCTTTCCTTTCCCCACCTTGCATTCGCTTCAATGCTTGATCACGCTCCTTTTTGGATTGAAGCAACTGCGTCTGAAGATCTCGAAGCTTTTGCTCATAGGCTGTTTTCATCGTTTCGTACTCGGCGTCGCGATGCTGTATTCGCGAGACAAGCTTTTCGTGTTCAGCAATGTCAGCCTGGATTTTAGCGATGACAAGGAACATGTCTGACGTGCTCGAATCCGGTGATGTTGAAGATGCTTCGTCGGTTGCTTCGTCTAAGCCTGTTGACTCATCGAAATCCTCTGCAGCGTTGAGCGAAGACGATTCCCAAACTACAGAGTTCGTCCGGGGTACCCCATACAGCCGTGGCCCAGGTGATACTCCATCGACCTCACCTACATCCTGTGATTTTGATTGCTTGAGAATCTCATCTACATCAGGATTATCCTGTAGAGCCTTCATTAGCCGTCTTTCCTGTCCACCTTCGTCAAATGTCTCCTCCTCCTCCCGACACACTTCCTTGACTTGCCGTTGTAACGGTCGAGAAGGAATACCAAGTTCAGCATCGGCCTCAGCATCCGCTCCAATCTCTTCAGCACTGAACAGACGCCCGTCCCCACCTCTATTAGGAGCTGTGAACGCATTGCGTCCGCCTTTGCCTTTGCCGCCCAGCTTTGCCACAACTTCGTTGTACCATGTGAGCTTATCCTCCGCTTCTGAAAGACGGAATCGCAAATCGGAAATGGTGCGCACGTAGCTTTGTATAATTGGATGGGCGCTGAGCTGCTTCTTGTAAGCGGATTGTAGTGTCTGTGAGTCATTTTCAGCGGGTTTCGGTGTTGTCTCCGGACTGAGCGGCCCACTTTCCGGAATAAGGCTGCTAGTATCGTCAGGGTCATCACTGCCAATCTCAAAACTTCGTTCCGGGAAGGATTCTGTTGACGGAGAGCGGACAATCTCTCCTTTTGCCTCTCCCCAAACTTTGCGCAGCTTGACACCACCATTCTCCTCTTCCATATCTCGCCCTTTCCGTTTCATACTCTTGTTTGGTAAAAACATACGACTTCGTTCTACAACCGCCCGATCCCGCTGCACAATGGTATCCGCTAACTCCCTTCCAAGCTCTCTGCAGCGATCCTGCAATCGAAAACAACGAAACTTTAGCCGCTCATTTTCGAACCTTATTGCATCTCGTTCTCGTCTTGTACGGTCCATCTCTGCTTCGAGTTCTCGTTCCCGTTGTATTCGCATCTGCAATTCTCGCTCCCGCAGTGTACCCGAAACTGTCTGTCTTTGATTCCCTAGATACCCCGCATCAAATGCATCACCACCCGTGGAGGATAACCGCGCAGAGCCTCCCGGCCCACCGTCGTGCATGTCTGCTTTCAATTGGGCAACTGTCGCGCGCAATATCCGGACCTCCCTTTCCAAAGCCAAAGTGTTCCCCCCTCCAGCCCATTCCTGGTTAATCACCACCTTATTTTTTATGTTCCTCGCACGATTCGCATAATTTAACGTGTTGACTGTTTCGCCGTAGTTGGTATCACTAGGACTCACACAGGCGAGCATCAATGTCTGGCTATTCCCACCCAAACTGTCTTGTAACATTCGGGTAAGTTTGGAATCCCGGTATGGAACGTGCGCGGACTTTCGGGTATCGTCGCCTAGGGCAGAGATCACATTCCCAAGGGCAAGTAAGCCTTGGTTAATTGATATTCCCTCCTTTTTCCTGTCGCCCTCAGCGTTTGTGCGTTTGAGACGTTCGGATCCCGCCAGATCAACGAAATGAAATTTTGACAAGAGATGCTGGAAGGAACCGTCTGGGTGGGTTGTGGGATCCACCGATGTCGGCGTGAAATGCTCCTCACCCTCTTGCTTTGTGATTTCCTCCAAGGCACTTCCCCCGCTCGCACCGTCACCATCCTCCTCTGTGGTGGAACGAGGCACCCATTTCTGTTGTTTTAAAATTACGCTGAAGATTGCATGACTTCGAGAAGACGAAGCATTCATGTCCGTTGATCCCGTCGTTCGGCAGAGTGAGCCCTTTTCAAGGACACTACCGGAGAGAGTATGTTAAAAATGCGTCCAGTTCTTCACTCATACAACCCACGTCAACCTGAACAAACTTACGTCAAGAGCTCCTCCGGTGATGATACAGCCTGCTCCTTTACGCCATACCACATAATTTTACCTGCCCCATCCTCTCTAATCGACAGACCACCCCAGCCAGTCGTGCCCTCTTTAGGTCGCGCATTTAGCAAGTCGACAAGTTCTTCGTTGTAAAGTTCTAGGAACGAAACAAGCACTTCGTATTTGAATCCTTCGGGACTGGCAGCTGCCTGTGCCTGCAGTTTATCGAAAAGATGATAGATGGATCTAGGTACGATGCCCTGATGCTCTGGATCTGCAACCGCCTCCAGACCGGTGCCCATCGAATAAGTTTTACCAGATCCCGTCTGCAAAAAGTCGCGGTGAGCTTTAGGCTTTTGCTCGAAAGGCAGTGACAGAGCAATCTTGATCCACTCATCAAAATGTGTCCTACCAATACCATTGCTTACCTGTCCATATGCTAATACCGTTGCATTGAATCCCTCTAAAAATCTGTCGACAAGAGGCTTCACACAATCCCGGTACACCTCCTCCTGCGTACTAGCTATATCAAACACATGGTCAAAGGTGAAGGCCTTTTGTTGATGCTGTGGTAAAGCTGCCATCGAGGTCGAAAATCCAAACGAGGTATCTGCTCCACCACCGCCAGTCGGTCCTATGGTAACCTGAGGTATCCCGACGCCCATGAAGCTGATGCATTCCTGAGCATTTGCAAGAACTTCTTTTGCATTGAGGGGCCGGACTCGAAGCGCGACTTTGACGGAGGTGGAAGCCATTGTATATCCGGAGGGAGGGAGTGTATGGGGGAGGGCGGTCTTTGTCTGTGACACAGCAATTGCAAGACAAGTTACTATAGAACCTTTCAAATGCCGGTCTGTGGTGTACGACCACTCGTCTTAACGGACTGGTTGTGAAAGATCGCAACAATCCTTTCTAATTCTATAGCCTCCGAAGGGCACCCTGCGTCCAACAATTTGTTGTCCTTCACTCTAATGTTCGTCCATTGACTCGTGTGTTGCGATTCAAGCGGTGTCCCAAATAGTCTAACAATTCTCTAAAGGACCACCACAAGTTGAAGTGAAATGTCCCCTTCTTGGCATGCAGCTCTCGTTTCCGTAATCCACCCCCAAGGATCACCACCAACGAACAAGCAAACCGTGTCCGACTCTTTCGAACGTAATGTTTACGGGGATACAAAATAAATGACTGTGCCATACCGGAGTCATCAAGTCAATTGAACGCTCCAACAAAAGAAGGAAGCATCTCAACGTTTCTTCTTTTGTGGGGAGTGGAGGAAAAACAAGGTTGATGAGCGTTGAACCAATGGCAGCAAGTAGAAAGAGTTACGCTGGATGCTCTTTGGCTTGTAGCGGTGGATGAACACCTTTTTGAGATCCATATCTAAAATGAGTGCCACGAACGGTAAACCCCTTCGTAACCTAATCAACTAACGTGTTGACTTGTCGTCGTCGTCGTCCCCCAAAGCGTCGAGGTGTGCAAGATGGAGTAACATCTTCCAAAAAGACATGAACGGAAATGAACCAGTGCCAGGGCAGAAAAAGAAAAGGGACGCCAGGCAAAGGTCCCACCGAGAATCGAACTCGGGTCGCAGGATTCAGAGTCCTGAGTGCTGACCGCTACACCATGGAACCATGCATCTTTTCTAGATGAGGGCAGTATTGTAAAAATGTTGATAGCGCGGAAGTGACACCAACCAAACAGAATGCACTCCAATCAACAATGGTGTATACAATCCTCATTTCCGCGTTGCGGTTCTTGGACAACAGCAACGAAACGAAACTGTACGAGACTGTAAGATGCAAAACATTCAATACAAGACAGGGAGCTTCGCAAGCCTCCGTCAAAAAGCAGGCCCACGATACTCACCAACAACTTGAGCTACTGAAGATCCACACAAAAGCCTTAAAAACTCATGTGGAAGCTACATTTACCAGTCAGAGAAAGGCAGTTGCGATTTGACAAGGAATTGACGGGCACGCTCAAAATGCCGCTGTGATCGAGGCTATTTGTTAATGTGCTCGACGCACTTTAAGAACTGGAGGATACTGGCGCATAGAATATATACTTGTTTTCTCAGGTGATTACTCAAATTGCTAAGTGGTCCACCCTCGTGGAACGAATCCTGGATAAGTTGAAGGCACAGGAGAGTCAACATGCAGGCAAAAAATGGAGACTTTTGTAGCACAACTTCACGACAAGATCTGCGAGAGATGGAAATGGCATTACCCCGAGGAGTGACGCACCAACTGGGATGGACGTATCCGACATGGAATGACATCAAGAAGCAGCGTTACATTGAAATGCGCTCTCTGCAAGTCGACAAGCATTTCGATGCCGTCGTAACGAGAGCGCTAGATGTATTAAGAGTAGGATATATCAGTAGAGCCGATTTCGATCTCCTGCTGGAATTCACAAAGAATTGTGGGCGAATTTAGAGAACATATCTCGCTTGAAGGTGCCGAGAACAGACTGAAGACGGTCGACTTGCCATATGATTTGGAGCCTTTTAAGGTGTATTCAGAAAGGTGATTGAATGCTATCAAAACCTTGGAGGCTCATGCAAATATCTACCATGAAACTATTAATCTTGTTTGCTGTGGAATCTTGAAGCAGATTCGAATGCACTAAGATTGCAATGAAACCAAAATAGGAAATTGGAGGTGGCGTTGTCGCAAGTCACCAAGCGATGAACAAACTGGTGCTGGTGCCCGGAGCTGCTTGTGACCCAGTAGGACGGTTCACATTTGAACATTTGGCATTTGCACAAGACCATTAGCGGTGATCGGACATGAGCACATGAACACCTCTTAGAACGTTTTCTCTTGTACTTATTGGTTGCATTGGCTAAACTGTAAAACAAGTAGTCTTCCCGCCCACTCTATTACTCAGCCGGCAACGTCAAACAGCCTTGCTCCGCTCGAGACATTCCCAATCTTCCATTCCCGATGGCCGACACGGGCTATCGTCCAAGGGAACCGCCGCGCATTCTGAACAGGAATGCCAATGGCTTCTTTGACCCTGCGGCCGCGGATCCACCACCGCCAACGCCTGAGAGTGGTAGGAGTCGAGAAAATATTTACCCGTCCGCTGCTGCTCGTATCCCCACGTCCAGAAGTAAAAGTAGAACGAGGGATCCTAACAAGTAAGAATGCTTTATTAGACTTTGTTGAATCTTTAAAAGGCTTGACCAGAATCTCACACTCTCCGCGCGTCACAGCCCCAATTCCCCACTATACAGTCCCAATTCCCCAATCAGCCCACTGCCGATGCCTTCCCGTTACTATCAATCCAGCAGCACCGGCAGTAGTCCGCCCCGTTCTCGTCGACCATCGGAGGATAGCTATGCAAATGGTAACCGGAGACCGCCACCAGAAGGCGTCGTGTCAGTGTTTGAGAACGATCGCGAGCGACGACGACCATCAGGAGACTCTGGATCATCACGTTCAAGCCCTAATTCGTCCCGACGTCCCAGCCTTAGTGGCGACCATCCTCCTCGCAACGGCTCACTATTGAGATCAGGTAGTGGGGCCAGTATAGGAAGTCGAAGCGGCAGCGATGAGCAACTGCTCCGTAGCACCACGACCAAATCTTCGACCAGAAACTACGGAGAGCGTGAGCGGGATTATGATTCTGGTCCTTCTCGATCGTTTACCACCAGGGAACCACGTGAAGGAGAGCGCGGCCGAGAGAGGGAGGCTGAGCGGTCTCGTACACGGGAGAGCCCTCGAAATCGCGCTTCAGAACGTGTCCCTGACAAACCAAGTAGACTTGCAGCACCGTCGAACAGACATACCACAGAACCCGCACCAGCATCAGCATCAGCCAGCTTTGATGATATGCTCAAAGCTTTGGATGACTTACACACCAAGACCGCAGCGAATCCACCGCGCTCATCCCCTCTACCGGCGATGCCACCTGAGGCCGTGAATGACCGAGGTTCGGATAGACCGAATAGCGGCCGAGGATCAAAAGACTATGAGCTAATGACGGCTAGCTTGGACCAGCTGATTGACAACACTCGCAAATCCGTGCCCTCATCGTCTACTGGGACGTTCGGAAGGGAGGCTGAGCGGAGAGAACGAGACAGGCAAAGAGCAAAGGAAAAAGACCTTGAATTCCAGCGCGAGAAGGAGAGGGAGAAGGAGTTGGAGAGGGAACGGGAGGTGGACAAGGAGCGGGAGAAAGAAAGAGCGAGGGACAAGATCAGGGAGAAAGAGAGGGAAAAAGAAAGAGGAAAGCAGCGTGAGCGCGACGACATTTTGGCAGCTGAGCAGGCGGGTGCTGAAAAGACTGCCCAAGCGGACAGACTGGAAGCCCGGGAGGTGCAGCGGAAACGCAAAGAGCAGGAACGTATTGAGGCGGAGCGTCGAGACGCCGATAGGAGAGAATTACAAATGATTGCAGAAGCTAGACAACGAGAAATGGCGGCAGATAGACAAAGGGATGCTACCAGAATCAGGGAACCTGATGCTCGTGCCGATGAAAGCGTAAGGAACTCTGAGTTACTCGGTGCGACCTCTGTACTTATCCTATGAACATTTTCAGATCATCGTACGAGACTACGTTAGTGCGTTAATGATGACCCTTCGCGCTGACACGAGTTACCCAAATCCCGATGATTTCGCTACTCCAGACGGTTATGCAATATGGGAGGACACACTGGGCATGAGCTATTCGGAAGTTCTTTGTGAGCTCCTCAGGGCACGGTTCATTGACAAGAAAGGAAAGCAAGAAAAGAAAGAGAAGCCTCAGGAATCAACCGTCGTGCAGCTTTTCTTTAAAATTGTCGAAGCCCGCGGACTCGTAGCCAAAGAAGGCCGAAGCCGTGATCCGTACTGTACTATTGAGCATGGCAATATTCCAGATGATGGAACCGAAGAAGCGCGAAAAGCGGACAAGGAGCGCAAGGACAAGGAGGTTCTGCAGACTGATACCATTAAGGGCACCACGAACCCGAGATGGAATGAGCACGTGAATATCCCTGCTAGAGCGTTGACCGATAAGGTGATGGTGTCCGTGTATGATCGTGCAAAGGAGCAGTTCTTGGGTCGCGTCAAGATTCCGTTTAGCGAATTGATACCAATAGCGGCCAGGGATGGCTATGTAAAGAAATGGTTCCGGATGACTGGATTGGGCAAGAAGGAGAAGGATAAGTACGTTGGTGGAGAGATTTTGATTGAGGCAGCAATCAAAGACGATGGAAGCGCAGGGGTATGTGTTTTGCTTAACTGAGCGTGTGGTTGCTTTCCTCACCTGTTTCCTGTTTTACCATCACGTAGCCTAGTGCCAAGCGTCCCAAGCAGGATCCAATTGCCGCTCTGCAATCTGCCATATCTGCAACGGACCTCGACCTGCGCGCCTTATACAGGACCCTCCTCCGAGCGTGCTTGATTTTGGATATGAACATGCTTGGAAAACAAATCAATGAAAAGACGCAGCGTCTACTCTCAGAGGAAAGCAAAGCCCTTTTAACCATCCTTGGACGAACGTGGGGATTGAGCGAGGCCTTCATGGTTATGACGTACCTTCAATTGCTGTTTGAAAAGTACAAGGTGTATGAAATTCCGCAGAGTGCGCTCCTTGACGCTTTTGAAACCCTGAAGGAAGATCTCAAGAAACGCGGATGGTTGAGCGAATATGAGGTGCTGTTCATTAGTTTATTTGTTCAGGCTCAAAATGCTCACTGGCAGCACTATTGACTTGGTCAGAGACCCGCCGTTCTTGAGCTTTTAGCGGATATGGACGAATATTACCGAACGCAGATCACAAAGTACAAGGAGTTTTTCCCTGAAAATAAGCCCAAACAAGCTCTCGCTACCACCATTCTTATGCTCCGTATGATCTTCAAGAATCCACTCTATCGACAGAGTCATCCTGATAAACCAGAAAGCTTCCGTGATGAATTACGCGGTATGCTCACGGAAGCAGCTATCGCGAGATACGAAAAGTTGAAGGAGTTGACTACGCCCTTTGACACGAATGATTTGGAAGCGGTTATTGAGGGAATCAACAAACTAGCGGAGATGGTATCTGAAGAGATCGAAGCTGATGGAAAATGGTATAGAAAACCATTCGAAAAGTGAGTATCAATTTAAAAAACCGTCATCGTTTATAGCACTAACTACATGATTCAGGGAACTGGATATCGTCCGATTAACGGCGGAAAACTATCTGAAGTACTTTGTACTGACGTTGGAGAGCGCGTCGGAAGAAATTGCGTCTGATGTAGCGGTGAAGTCTGCTAGTAAGAGTGTGTTTGAGTTGTACAAACGGGTCAGAGTCATGGATGAGCGGTATGCCAAAATGGTTCCTGGGTACGTATTTTACTTGACTGCGACACGCCCATTTTCTTGGCAACGTCCAATATTTATCTTTACTGTTGTTATCAGACTCAAACGTATGTCGATGAATGCGGGCTTCAATGTTGAGAGATGGTTTGCCCCCTTCGTGCAAAAATGGCTGGAACACCTCAGCGATCGCACCTTGGAATGGGTTTCTAACGCTGTGAAGGCGGATAACTTTGAACCTCTTGTGGACGGTGTGGGACAAGGACAACATCATAGTAGCAGTGTGACAGATCTCTTTTCTGCTGTATACCAGGAATTGGCCTTTATTAATGATCTCGGGTGGAGTGATCGGGTACAGAATGCTGGCTTCATGCAAGGTTTTGCAAAGGTACGTTCCGTGCTCTTCATGTCTTCTATTCTGCATGCAACTGAGCCTCGTTGAAGTCTGTTAGCAAGGCCATTGAGCAGTACTGCGATGCTATTGCCTTGGGCGAGATCAAAGCCGACCTAGCAGGAACGGCTTGGCAAGGATTGCTTGCGACCGCAGCTAACGTTGGTGCCATCGGCGGCAAATTTGGAGCAAATGGACCTCGTGATATTGCTAACGAGGTAAGAAAGTCCAATGTTTTACGTCGGCCCCCATGGCGGCAACTAATCGGCATAATGGTTGTCTAGTCGTGTGTAAAGCTCTGTAATATCGAATACGCAATGTCCAAACTCGATGATATGTACAGAGTGATGAACGTACAGGAATTGACCAGTATCATACGACGACATCGGGCTGCGATGGCTGCAGAGAATGGGTCATCAGCAGTCTCATCTGAGGATAACGAGATGACCGTTAAGGGTGCATTCAAGATTCAGTTGTCTTACGCAGAGAACCTGAAACCGTGCAACAAGAACGGGCTGGCGAATCCGTACTGTATTGTGAGAGTCCCAGACGGCACTGTTGTCCCTGTCGAGGAACCTCCCAGTATGTCACCATCTAGTATGCGTGCTTCATCCACTAGTTCGTCAGCAAGGACGAGTACTGGATCGAGCAGCGCGGGACCAACTGTTTTGAGTGGCATTCAATGCGAATTGGCACGTTCCCGCGCAGTTAGTGACACGATCAACCCAACATGGGATGAAACATTCCAGGTCATCTTGCCACCGGTGACAAAACTAGAGGTTGCTGTCCTTTCCAAGAACATGCTCACAGCAGATGAGATCGCTGGTAAAGCTGTTGTGGATCTTTCTCGCGGCACACGGTTGAGGCGCAAGCTGGGTGATCATCAAACGCATGATGTATATGTCGAAATGGAACCACAGGGTCGTGTGCTCGTGCGGTTTACGATGGAGGGCGCGGATGAGGACGTTGATTTCTGGTTTAGGAGGAGCAAAGAAAAGTTGGGGAGAACCAGGGATGATTTTGTGAGAGCTTTGACAGGAAAGGTGAGCATTGTCCAACAGGGCGACAAATGGGGCATTGAAAAAATCCTGACAAAGTACTTTTTACCAGATTATCCCCTACGCAAGAGAAGAGATTTTGAAGATTATCAAATCTCACGAAGCTGCACCTTTACCTTCCAAGTCCTTCTTCTCGTCCCTTACCACAGCTGTTCAGTATTCTGACAAAACAGCATCCGGTGCATCGATTGACGAGCGTGTCAGTGTCCAAGACGCGGACGCGGCGCTGGAACCTCTCACAGAGTACCTCAACAAAAACCTAGGTACTCTAGCCGACTATCTCTCGGAGCGCATGGCACAAGAAGTCATCCGACGCTGTTGGGACGAAGTCGTATCCATCATTGAATGGTCACTTATCCCTCCACTGTACGGCCCTATCGAGCGGGACCGTCGTGTCCTTAATAAACGCCAAACAAGTACGGCCACATCCATACTCCGCATCCTCAAAGAATTCTTTTACGCCGACGGTCAAGGTGTCCCCCTTCGTATGCTGGAAACCCGTAAGCACAAATACCTAGAGTCCCTGTTAGACCAGTACCACGCCGACATAGGACGGCTGAAACGGGAATATGAGTTGGACTTGTTAAAAGGACGCGACCGAGAAGTCATCCTACGATTGGTCCGAGTTAAGGTTGAGAAGGAATTAGATGGCACCAGTGCGAATGAAGAGCGGGAAGAGGGGCGCAAGTGGATTGAAACGCAGCTGGCAAGACGGAAAGAATTGGTTAGACGATGATATGTTTGTTGATGGTGATGCATGGGTAGGAGGAATTTTTGTAATTTTTGTTCGTTTTTCGTCGCGTGTTCTATGTAGTAGTAAGGGCTGGGCCTATTGTTTGAGACGTCTGAGGAGATTCTTATGGTCTACTGTAGCGTTCTATATGTGCTCTTTTATATGGAGCAGTTCTATCATTTTATAATATCAGTGGTGAACTTGCCGATTATCGCCTCCGTTTAGCTGACAAGCCTTGGTTCTAGGAGAAATAATTGATCATTTTCTACCCCTGCAGGGGAAGTACTGGTTCCATGGTGTAGCGGTTAGCACTCAGGACTCTGAATCCTGCGACCCGAGTTCGATTCTCGGTGGGACCTTAGATGCAGGCACACTCCTTTTTTTAGGATGCCAAATGACATTCCTCGTCAAGTTTTGCCAAAAGACTTGCTTTTTGTCTTAATCCTCCCTGCCGACATTGTATATAGTACGAGGGAGCTCGATTGAGCTGATGTGCGTTTTGGAAAAGCTGCCGAAAGAAGTGGCGACGCGGGCGTTACTGCGCTCAATTTTCCTGGGGTACTGAAAGACGGCTGTGCGCAGCTTGCAAACGGTTTTAACATCACTGTTCTCCGCCCAGAGGGACATGCCCTCTGGTACATCTGTCACTTATTCCCTAGAGTATTCCTTTTAGAAATATGTCAGAACCAGCAGAACAACTAGAGCAGCTGCTCCCCACACCAGCACAAACACCGGTGGGGTCCCCAAATCGGCTAGCAAGAGGCGCACAACAACCTCTGGATGCAAAGCGACCGTTGGTCTATTGGACTTGGTGCTTGCGCATAGCAATTGTGTTTACTATTGGGAGCATATTCATACGGTTATCCAAAAATGGGATTGGCAAGTACTATTGGTGCTTGGGTACATGCTTCGTTTGGACATGCCCGACGCTTATTCTTTTGACATTGCAGTTGGTAGATATCAAAACTCGTGCGACCCAGCGTTGGCCGACGGCCATTGGGAAGGATCGCCATCCCCTAGAGCAACTTGGCTCCCCAATGCATGTTACCTGCATCCGTATACTCGAAAAGAAGCCACCACATGCCTTGCGAATTCACGAGTCGTCTTTGCTGGTGACTCGACGGCTCGGGATGTGTTCAATTCTTTGCGAGAGAAGATTGGGGCCGATATAGAACAGCCTGACAAGCACTCGGATGTGTTTGTTAAAACCAAGGAAAATATCGAAATGCAGTTTTACTGGGACCCCTTTTGGAACCGGACCGATGTGCTGAGCAAAGAACAGCATTATGGTGGACGCACAGAAGGTGGATACGAGCATGTAAACGCATTGATGGTTTTCTCGGCTGGACACTGGTTCATTAAGCATATGGGAGAAAGTGGATACGGCCAGTTTGGACACGCTTTGGACGGAATCTTGGATATGGTGGCGTCCCGGGGGCATGAAAGTGGAGCCATTGCGGACATGGTTGTCGTGCGACCTGTAAATCCCGTTATTCCCGCTAAACTGATTTCAACTCGGCGAGCAATCTCAAGGAGTAAGGTAGATGCTTATAATGCCTATCTGCGGAAGGTAATTGGTCAACCACGGGTGGTCGAGGATATTCATGTTCCAGAGTACGTGGAAGCGCTATACACGGCAGCGGCACAGCATACCTCGGATGGACTACATTATGATCAGAGGGTGTTGCTGAGCGAGGTGGAGATGTATCTGAATAGGCGATGCAATCCCATTTTGTTTGGTAAAAGCCCGGCGGGGAAGGCGACGTGCTGTGTAAGATACGCTAGCATTGGATGGAGGCAGTGGGCCACTGTTCTGGGCCTCGGCTTTGTGGGATGTTTAGGATGGGCCTGGCGCTCCTTTGGATCAGCGAGTCAGGGAGACCGGTCCCGTTTGAAAAGACTGATGGTCATGGGCTTACCAAGTGTGGATCTGTCCAAGGATGTGACAATCCTGGCGTTGGGTCTCCTATACATGCTCATCGTCGACCGAACAGCCTATCTCCCCAAGATCAACAAATACTTTTCCGTACCCACCTTTACGTTCCTCACGCTCCTCTACCTGGTCCCTGGATTCATTTCTCTCACACCTCGAAAGGACACGACCTTTCTCTCCCGCTACCAAACGGATGAGTGGAAAGGGTGGATGCAACTCGCTATCCTCATCTATCACTACACAGGCGCGAGCTCGCAACCCGTTATTTACGCCTTTATCCGGTGCTGCGTAGCTGGATATCTCTTCATGACCGGATACGGTCATTTTATCTATTTCTACACCAAAGCAGAGTTTGGAATCAAACGGGTTGTTAATGTTATCGTGCGTTTGAATCTATTGAGCGCATTAATGGCCTATACGATGGACAAGGACGTTTTATTTTATTACTTTGGACCGATGGTATCGGTTTGGTTCGGTGTTGTCTACCTTACGATGAGGATCGGACGGGCATGGAATAATCGTCCCGGGTTTGTCCTGGGCAAGATTTGCGCATCCGGCGTCCTTTGTGCGATTTTGATACAGGAATGGTTTTTTCAACCTTTCTTTAGTGTTCTGGGTGCTGCAACGGGTGTAGAGTGGGACGCGCGGGAGAGTGTGTTCCGCTTGGCCCTGGATCGTTGGATTGTCTTCGTGGGGATGGGAGTGGGTTTATGTGTTTGTTATCTTAAGAGTGGTGCCGTGGATGTGGCGAGGTATCGGACCCATGCGATCTGGATTTCTGTTGCTGCTCTGGTCGTCTACACCCTATTTGTCACTTTCCTTCAGTCGAAATTCGTCTATAACAGCTACCACCCCTACGTCTCCCCTATCCCCGTGGTAGCTTACACGATCCTTCGAAACAGCCCCATCCTCGCTTCGAGAACCAGTGCCTTCTTTGAATGGATCGGCAAGTTCTCCCTCGAACTCTTTTTGGTTCAGTACCATGTTTGGTTGGGTGTGGATACAAAGGGACTTGTGGGACTTGGATGGGGTGGGAAATGGACAGGGTTCCTTGTTCTGGGGCTGGTGTTTTTTGGGATGGCATACACATTGGAGGGTATCTCTGGGAGGTTGGTCAAGGCTTTGGCGGCGGGAGACTGGTCAACTGCTGTGGGGAGAACTGCGCTGGCAATGGGGGTTATGATTTTGATGAATCGGGCTTGGTGGTTTGCGTAAACTAGATATGGGAATATGTAGCTTAATTTATGTATTTACGAACTGGACGTTTCCAGATTAATGAGTAACTGAGATGAACTTGATCATGGCCCTGAAGGGCCAAAATCCATCTTAAAAGATCCCCGGATCCGATACAAACGGTATCTCAATCCATCTTCAACAGATTATCAGCATGCTCCGTACACACCCGCCTCAGCCTATTATCGTCACGTACGGTCCGGGCCACTTGAACTCCAAATATATACCAGAGGATCCACAGCACGAATCAATCTATCGACTGGTCCAAGAAGATATCCCTGAACCGCTCTTCAAGTCCAAATATAATGGAAAGATTTTGAAGTCCGCTGGTATGTTCGGGTATGTGGGTAAATATCTGTGGTCGCTGAAGATTTGAGATGTAGAATCGTTTCCGCGACTGGCAACGGACGTCGGGGAATGTCCCAATGTGCCCAAAACCGTGCCGGTGACCTCTACCGGTTTGTACATAACACCTGGCAGCAAAAGTGGAGTAAAAGAGAGGCAGAAACCTATGGGCAGCCCTGGGGCGAATGGGATTAAGAGTGAGACTCATTCGAGTTTTGGCCACGTTGGAGATGTCACATCTTACTATTTGATACACAGAATCTAAGATCCCGACCCGCACCGTCGATCGCAGCACGCCCATAAACCCAAACCCACGTAGCATCCCCGCAAACCCAAACCCACGCAGCACCTCCGCGAACCCAACCCCACGCCGGACACCTATCCAAAATAAATCCCGCACAACACCTTCCCGCAAAACACCTCTCCAATCTCGTACCCCAATCAAATCACTTCCCAAAAAGCCTCCCACGCCACCTCCCGCCTCTCCACTGGAGCTCTTGAAAAGACGGCACAAGAAGCTCGAGGGACTGTATATGAAACTGCCCATTGCGAGCGATGTGCCCTCTGCGATCCGGAGGTTGGTCTTCGTTTGGCTTGTCAGTCTATCCCTAACCCCAATTCTAATGCCAACCTGATATAGGAAACTGGGGTTGGAAAAGGAGCTCGATGACCTTGAACGAGAGATGGCGAGATTGAATATGGTGCGGTGATTGGGAACGCTTCCCTTGGATGTGATCAACGTTCCGCGTGTTTGCCCATATTTCGCCCATTATGCGGCCCACGAAGGCGTGACAAGCTTGGATCTAAAGCAAGATGATAATAGTAAATAATAATAGTTTTATTTATCGTCGTCATTCCTGCTAAGATAAAATGTACGCAAACATGCATTCTATTGTAAATATGAATGTTCGGTGGCCATGTCTCAATTCGTGCAGCTATGCAATAGTCTGGACATTCTTCTATCCTGTATCTCTATCTCTACATGATCAGGACGCTGTAATCCGACAAGTTTTCCAAGCCATGGTTGAGATATTAGGCAGGAAACTTGTGGGGGGTTGGTGGAGGTTGCGTGCCAGATGGTGAAGTCTTGTGATCATGCGTACAAGTGGGCGGGTGGTACGTGGGATGGCTTGGTACATGGTAGGAATGGACCGCCGCATCAGGAGCAGGTCCTACATTACAACCTCCCTACATGTGTTCTCTTCATTGTTTGAACAAGGAGAAAGCTCAACGTCTTTGGGTGCAGGTGAAACCATGATTCGCGGACGGAAATACTTTGGATATCGTCGCACGAGGGTAAGGAAGACGTCTAGGGCACCTTCACCCAAGAAGAGGAACTGAAGGACGATCCAGCGGAGCGCTGGGGAGGATATTGTCTCTGTCGCAAAGTCTAAAGACCCTGATCAATGACTGGCTCTCCAGGGTAGTACATCAGCAAGGACATACCAACGTTTCCGGCTCGTCTCAGCCCAGCCATCAATGATGCAAGGAGTAGGCAATCGACGAAAGCTGGAATAAGCCGAGGCATGACTGGCAGAAGGGCTTTGATGACTGCTTGAACGTCTGATAGCATGAAACCTCTCAGCCGACAAAGAATGAAATACTGAGAATGAGTTGAGCAGAAGCACGACGGATTTTATCCGCCCCTACACGACGACAAATCATACTGCTCAAAGGCGATACTCAAGGAAACAAAATGAAACGCCTCCACTTTTACCACCAGCATGGAGTGTGCAAAAAACCGCACCTTTTGACGCGTTGAGCGCTGATTAGGTAAGCAGTATTCACACGGCTTTCTGCAAATTCAGCTTAAGACCACTAACGATACCCCAACCATTTCGACTTTGGACGGCAAGCGGTTGCCACCGGCCTGTTGCAATTGGAAGGTTGGAGTGCAAATAAAGGAAATTGAGAGTGGAGTCCCAACAGACGAAATCTGGGAATAGGACGTTGATGGGCTCTTTTTTAGTCGATGGGCGTCTGCGCACACCATCGTTGATGCTTTCCGGGATTAGGCAGGGCTTTATTGGAAAGTTACCGTGCTCTGAGCTGGCATGTCACAGCACCACACTTGTTCAGGCACAATTGGACGACTATGAGGGGACATCGTGGTCGTCATAACCAGAGTTTCGGAAAGCGGAATGGTCTGAACCGTCGAGGTACGGCCAGGGAGGACGATTGAGTGGTACTTACATGACGTCCCATCCCTCCCTTCATGCAATGCTTTACATTGACCATGATTCGGTGGTCCCATGTGCCAAAAAAATTATACGGAGGAAGAAAAGAAATCATTACGAAGAGATTTTGGTCTACTGGTCTCCAACAACTCATTACGTCCGTTAACAGAAAGGGGGATCCCCTGGCAATCCACACACTGTTTGGAGCTGTAGTCATGCAAGTATCCATTCTATTGAAGTGAACACTTTTTCGTAGATATTTAAACGCATTGCTAACATAGGTGGACACCAGTCATTCAATCTTTTAATGGTGTACGCTACGAAGCTCTACTAGTAAATCTGGTATCAAGTACATATGCGTACAGCACGTATAGCAAGCTAAGAGCGACGACCATACGCCTTTTCCAAGTGATTAGCGTTGCCGCTTTAGCTTGTTTCCATCTCAGAGTACAACTTCAGAGTACAACTTTTGGCGCTAAACAAGTTGAGCATGGGTGTGTGTAATGACGGACCAACATGCAGCCGTTTAGAACTCATGCCAGAGTTTAGAGCCTGTCTTGTTATTTTGGCATTCCGAATGATGCAGCAACCTATATCGAGAATGCTTGACGATGAAATGCAGCATGCTTTTGTTTATAATTGTACCGTCACGTGGATTATTGTCGCAAATCGCACACCTTCTGGGTGTAGGATCGACACTCCGCTCTGCGTCACCAGCTCTTTCTTTGCAGGATACCCGCCAGACTAAAGACATTTTCGGCTCGCTACTTTGCGTCCCGCAAGCGTCTGACTAGGCGCAAAGTCTGGACATACTTGACCAAGTTGTTTGACGAGGCGGAGTTTGTAACCTGGAGTGATGACTGGTAAGCCGCTGAAGCGCCTCCGCATGCGACCCTTGTTCTGACAGAATGATTACCTGCTAGAGGGAGCACTCCGCAAACCAAGTTACAAGCATAGACCTCTCAATGCAGTCACATCTTACAACCCAACAGCGCTCTGAACCATGGCCACACATCATGTTTCCGTCACGACCTACACTCACCGCCCTACCCGGGCTCAAAGTACATTACCCCCGCTCCCAACCAAGAAAAGACAGCGCTCCCACTCCGTTATTATACCCCTCGCGCTCTGTGTAGCCATACCCTACCTTCGGAGAATGCCGCTAAAAGGACGCATGGAAGGGTGGCAGTTTTTCCTGGTGTTGCTTGCCGTGGCTTTCGTTGGTGGTGCTTGGAGTTGGGGGTTTGGGTGGAGGAAGGGCGAGGGGATGGAGATAAAAGATGGGAAAGAGGGGGAGAGTGAGGATGAGAGGAAGCCGTTGTTGGAAGAGGAAGAAGAAATTGTGAAGCCGAGCGGGAAGGCACCAGGAGGGGATCAGGATGAGGCTGAGAGATGCTCCAACCTCAATCCCTCGCTCTGCCCCAGTTCAGAAGCAGACATAATTGCCCCGACGCCTCTTTCTAAATCTATGACAGATGCAAACCCCGAAGAGCATCTGCAAAAAGGCAACATAGCTTCCGTCATCCGCAATGTGTCAACCATTAACGAGGACAACATTGTAGAGAAACCTCGTGCTGGAAACGAGTTTGCTTTAGAAGGTAGGACCGAACGCCTCATACTCTCTCTACTCGGATTTTAATCATGCTGTTGGTTACGGATCTAGGACCCACAATTTCGATGGGGCGCAAGTTAGAACAGGTTCCACCTGCCTTGGACCGAACTGAAAGCTTTTCTGACGACTTTTGGAAGTCTGTTGGTCTCGAGACGACACAACCTACAGAAGATCGTGTCCAGGCTATAGAGGAAGAAATAGAAACGGATGCTGAGGTGGTGAAACCTCCTGAAGAACGTGTCCTTGTTTATGATGACCAGTCGGATCAAGCTTCCTCTGTGGAGCAGAAATCTGATGAGGATATGGGAGATGATACCACGGATCAGACGGTTCCGACAACTCCGAGCAGATCAAGTTACCGTCCACTTCCGCCTTTGCCACCAGACACCCCATTGTCACATGAAAACGCGCCAAAGGTGGAGCGCGACCCAAATGGTGATCGACGTCCCAGTCGCGGACACCGCAAGGAACTGCCGTCACCTCCGACTGGTCCCACCCCAACGGCGTCTCACACTGACCTCACATCTGACACCACCCCTCCCCTCCTCCCCACATTCTTGGATCTCCATAACCAAAACCTACCGGCCCTTCCACCGCTCTCTCAGGCCCACTGCAGAGCCCTTTCCCGTCTGATTGTAAACCATAATCGCCTGACGCATCTCCCAGACACGGCTCTGGAACTCATGTCCGGTCTCCGCGTCCTTGATGTATCGGATAATGCGCTTGGGTGTATACCTCCTGGATTGCGGTTTTGTAAAGAGTTAAGGGAGGTTTATTTGAGTGGAAATGGAATTGAGAGGATTGGGCCTGGGGACTTGGACGGATGTGTTGGGGTGGAGGTTTTGGGGTTGGCGCGAAATGGACTTTTTGAAATCGGTAAGTCGAATGAACATGTGATGAATGCCTGTGGTGGGGTTTGGAACTTATAATAGTTTTCACTTTTGCCAGCACCAAATGCATTCAAGAACCATGTGAATCTCCGCTTCCTGGATGTGTCCTTTAACCGTCTCCGCACCTTTCCCGCCTCACTGGGCCTACTATCCTCTACCCTCCAAAAACTCGTTTTAGACGATAATCCCATCGAAACAAGCCTCTTCCCCCTCATCCAACCCCTCCTCACCATCAACCCCTCGTCCCAACCGCGGCCACCTCTCCGCGCCCGTCAAAGTTCGGGGAATTTCAAGGCACTGCTGTCCAGCATGGGACGAAAGCGAGAGGGGTCTGTTGGATCTTTTGAGGAGAGTGTTGAGGAGGAGGAAGGTGATGGGCGAAGTATGACAAGCTTTGATAGCGGGGTAGCGGATTTGAGGGGAAGTTTGGTGAGGAGTCGAACGGGGATTGATGAAGGTGGGTCGCTGTGTTTGATGAGGCTCTTGATTATATTGTTAACTTTGGTCACACAGATTTCCGCACTCCCGAAATCGTTCCCCGATCGTCTGTGAGCGAATCCAATGTCTTGGCTGCAGGCGGCCGTTCCAGCAGCAGTGGATCCCGAATCGCTTTGCGCCGCGTTCTGAATCATCTCCGGGACGTATGGGACATCAGCCTCGCCGAACAAGCTTCCCGTAAACTCTTCGCCACGACGGTCGCGTCCCCAGTGACGGAAGTGGAACGGTGCCTTGTCCCCGACGATTATGAGGAAGAGGATGAGGAGGACAATGACTCGACACGGACCCCTGGCTCCGAGTCTCCCCCTTCAGACTCACCCCCTGTGCAAAAGAAGGTGTATTCTCCTGAGCGACGACAACAAATTGCGAATGAGATTGTGTCCACGGAGCGGACATATGTGAAGGAATTGCAGGGACTGGTGGATGTTTACGTTGGGCCGTTGAGGGAGGAAGGGGTATTTGGAGAGCGGGAGTTGGGCGTTGTGTTTGGGAACGTGGAAAAGCTTTTGGAGTTCCACAAGAGGTAAGTAGTGTGGGTTGAACCGTTGGTTGGTCAGAATGATGGCTGACCGCGTGCATCTCCTATAGTCACCTATTACCAGACGTTATTGCCAAAGCAGCTGACTCTACTCAACCGCTCGGCTCTGCCTTCCTGTCCATGAGCCCTTACCTAAAAGCCTACCAGTCCTACTACAACAATTACGACTCTGCCAATGCCTTTATCACCCATCTGGACGCTCTCAGTTCTTCATCTTCTTCCATTACATTGACACAAGCCCCAACACCGGCACCCCCTAAGCCGCCGGCGACAAGCGAAAAACCCAAACACGTCTCAAAACGATACAAACTCTTTTGCCAAAAAGCGAAAACAATTCCTGCACACGGTCCACATCTCAATCTCCAATCCTGGCTCATCCTTCCTGTTCAGCGGTTACCCCGGTACAAACTCTTGATTGACGCCTTATTGAACGCGACCCCGCCTACGCATCCAGATTTTGCGGCATGTCAGGAAGCTGCGTCACTTTTATCCAAAATGGTCCGGGAATGCAACGAATCTAAACGTGAATTTGAGGCCCTGGAAGGGGGGTTAGGTGTCCTTTCTCGACTTCGAGTCAAGAAATTCAGCGTGGGAAACTTGGAAGTCAGCTGTAAGGACGCGAAGATGATGTGGGGGGGTACACTCCGTGTCCTCAAGTATGTGTGTAAACCGACGGATTCATTGGACTTTATGACTGCGGTTGGGAAACGGAAAGTTTTTCCCGAACGCATTGGATCTCTCATGGAGATGCGTGTCAATAAACGTCGGAAGAAACCGAAGCAAGATTCCGATCGCATTCTTACATTATTGGCTGAACATGGTCTCGTTTCCACTACCCATGGCCAAGACTTTTCATTTCACGTTATTGGGTCCCGTTTCTTTTGGTGTCGGGCGCATAAAGACGATACTGATCTCGACCTTGTTAAATCAATTGATGTGGATCGAGTTTGGTGTGGAATGGTGTTTACAGAGGGGGGTGTAGGATGTGTGAGGGTGTGGGATGAGGGTGGTGTCGTGTATTTGGTTGGGAAGGATGTAAAGGCATTTGTGAAGGCTTTAGAGGGGGCCGGGGCGGGTGTGGGCGGGAGGTAGATGTAGTATATATCATTTCTTCAGTTTTTATTTTCTCATTATATGTGTCCATTTCCATTCTTTTATATTTGTGTCTCTGAAATTGTATTTGTGATAATGCTAACCCGCAACTAACAAGTAAAATCGCACTAGCCAACTCTAAAGTATGACCCAGACGGAGAGAACGACCACGACAACAGCAACACCCACGCTGGTCCATACTTGAGCTGTAGCAATGGCATATAAGTACATAGTGTCACTCACAAACACAAATGAGCGGGACGTACCGTTAAACACACCAAAAGCCCCGCTCTTGGCAGCCGTCCCACTTCCGGGCCTCGACGGATTCCCAGTCGCACCGGTTTGCCCTCCGGGAGCGGGAGCCGTCGTCGTCCCTGGCACACACGGATCGCACGTATGATAACAATCCCCGGCAGCATAAGCTGGCTGTTTAGTCGCATTCGGATGTCCCCATCCCAAATCCAACCCACAGTCCGACGCCGCCTTGAATTTGCTTGGTCCGTAAAGAGAAACAAGACCTGCCAATGCACCTGTAAAGGCTGCATTGTAGTCTTGAGTAACTTCGGTGTATTCATAGTTTTGACGATTATCTACGTAACCATCCGTTGCAGCGGGTCCGCCTACAAGTGCACCGTAGAGGATGAAGCGGTTCGGCGTTGTCGAGGTGAGAAAATCATCGCCAATCGCGTCATTAGTTTGCCCACGCTGTCTGAGAGTGAGTAGCGTCGTTCATGATAAGAACAAAACGACGTATGGGGACATACCATGGGATAATCAATGTAGGCGTTGTAACTGCCCTTGTGGTAGGGTAGCTTGGGATAGTTCTCGCCAAAGCCGGGTATCCAGGACCGTCCGCAATCACCCAATATGTAATTCGTCTGCTGGACTGCAAAGTTCCGCAACTGGGTTACAAAGGCTTTATCACCCGCATTCTTTTCCAGAACGTCCGCATGCACGAGGGCAATGAATGCGACATTGGTTGCATAGCGGAGGACACCCCATTGCATGTAATACACCAGCCCGCGAGGTGTGCGCTTGATTTTACCACCTGGTAGCCAGTCCGCGAAAAACGTACGGATGGTGGTAGCAAGGGCGGCGTCCTTTGTCAGTTTGTGGAGGAGAATGGCGGAGGCAATACCTTTGTCAGACCACGAGTATTCGCTGTAGCCATCGATTTTGGCGAGGTGTTGTTGGGACTGGGTTAGGTAGTTCGCATCTTGGGTCGCTAGATGGAGGAGAACGGAGGCAAGGGAGAGTTCATCGTAGTAGCCGTAGGAGGGATACCATTCTTTGTAGTTTGCCCAACCAAAATCTGCGGGATGGGAGTGTGATGAGTTATTTGCGTTGGACAACAATGCTTTGCCATATGATGGCTTTATTATGACTGTGTTCGGATGGCGGCCCTTATTCCTTGTAAGCCAAGTGGCATCTGGCGAAAGCCACATAAAGTTTACGAAGCAGGAGTGTGCCATACGGCGATGGCTTCCCCTTTCGTTGACGCATCTATCTCTGGACCTGCTCTTTCACTCGCTTACCATCAAAGACGCTTGCGTTGTAGGTATTGAGATACCTCATACCAAAGTCGTAAATCGTCTTTGCCATTTCCAAGCATCTAGCAGCAAACGCCTCATCCACAGGTTTGAGAGCCAAGCTCGCCGCTGCCAGGGCGCTTGCATAATCGCCGGCGATGTCTGAGCATCCCTTGTTAAACGTGGCACTCCCTTCGCAGTAAAAGGCTCTTCTTCCAAAGTTGAGGGGAACCCACTGAAGGTATTCTTCTGGCGGTCCAAAGTAACCGAAGTCAATGTCTGTCGGACCGACTGCTGATACTCCGTAGACGCCGACCAAACGCTCGTGGGTTGCATTTTTCGAATAAACGTTGAGAAGGTACTCTGCACCTTGCCTGACCCAGTCTATGGATTCCTTGTATTCATTGACTTGCTTGAGGGCATCACCGTACTCGAGGACGTTCCATGCGAGTTGGAAAGCCGTAAAACCAAACGGGCCACCCCATTTCATTGTATTTGCTGCTTCGTACCATCCGCCTGAGAGATCTTCTCCATACTGCCCCTGGCAATCTAGACATGAGTCTGAGCGCCAAGCGAGCCGCTGGTATGGCATTTTTCCTGAACGTTGAGCCCAGTAGAAGAGATACGATTTGTGAATGACCTGTAAAACAGAGGTCAGTATTGGTACTATAAGGGCCACACATATTTGTTACGATAGTACATCAACATAATCGTATTTCGGTTCAGCTGGAGCGACATAGGTTGCTGAATCAACGATCGGACCCGGCGGGGTGATCAGGTTTGTTGGGGCGGGCGGTCCATCTTCTTCCCTGATTCGCTGGGCAACCGTGCTGACCCATGCACTCGCCGCGAGGACACACTTTGTCCAGAACACTAGTGTCGGCATCCCGCGGAGTGAAAGTAAAGTGGGTATTGGGAATGACAACCGTCAAATATAACACAAAACAACTTGAAAAGTACTCCAGGGTGTAAAAGAAGATGACCTCACTATTTAAAGTCTATATTTAGGGTAACAGATTCGGATATTACAACAACAAAACGTGTCGCCCACTTGCGTCTTTTGAGCGACGACAGCTTGCCAAACTCTAAAAGAGCACACCGTTTACCCTGCAACCCCGCCCACGGGTTCTTTTGCCGGTTCGTCTCCTTGCCCAGTCCGGCACACTGTTACGCCAGCACCGTCCTCGAAACACGGCAGACATTTTGGACGTTTCCTTTTACACTTTTCGCCCATGTCACACTTTAAACTTTATGGGCATCTGTGGCTTGAATAAGCAAGCGGCCCCCAACCTTGTCCGAAATAACAAAACCTTAACTCACGTGCCTGCAAATGGGTTGGGGTTTCAGCGCTCTTTCGGTTGTTGTTTGCTTTTTGGCATTGGCGCCCATGCCTCTGCTGTTGGCAACGGCTCTGTTTTTCTTTCTTTTTTGTCGTTGTTCATTTTGCCTTTTTCCCCCGCTGGTCGGTCGCCTGCAGAGTGACGTACTTTTTGTCTCCCCTTTTTTGTTTGTTGGGCTTACAGGCATGGCCCGCCCGCATCCCAGGTCAAAAAACGCATCTTTGATGTGCGGTGCCTGTGGCGACTTGCGCCTTTGTCGTGATCCGGCGGACAAAATGGATTTTGTTCGATAATGACGTGCAGAACATTTGGCCCTTTCCACAAATCTGCCCCCTGGGTCAAAAACGTTCTGTATTGGCAAAATATTTTGCCAAGCTGCGTCCTTACAAGCCCTGCGTACAGGAATCAGTAATCAGGATTCGCAGAACATTGCCCAACGCGCAAAGGTTGGATGGGATTGTTCTGTTTTGGGTTGTCGAAGGTTTACCACTAAGTGTTCTGAACTGCCACAAATATGATCTCGTCAGGGGAGGAAGATACAGTATTCCATCAGGACATGAAGAATGTTCCGCCCTAAAAACTGCCCTGAGCAGGTGAGGAGACGAAAAGTTACACAGGTTCAAAGAAAGCCATTCCATCCGACGCCCATCAGGATTTGCAGAACATTAGCCCTGCCTCATTTGATGCGGAAAAAAGAACGGTTGAAAGTCATGGAATATACCCTATATTCAAATCAGGGCATGTGCCTTATTCGTCCCGCCCGTCTGCCCTGGGGTTAACACTGGGGGACTCATCTGAACGAGATCTATCATAATCATCATTATCAAATTTCTTGCCAGTTTGTAATCATGCATGAACCTGGTGTAAACACCTTGTACCTGCAGCACGTTCAAACAGATTCAACCATGCTGACATGAAAACATTTTCGCAAAAGTCGGAGACCAAATCTTCATCTTCACCTCCAACCAACGAGTTTTGTTGATGAAACGGGGCTTTTACACAGGATACCCAAAGCTGCAGAATGGTTGAATGTCAACACTTGAACTGATACTGCCAATTGACAAGTGGCGTTTTCTGTTTCTACTGGCTGCTGAAATACCAATGGGTTTGTGTGGATACCAGCTGTTGGGCGGTGAGAAGTATCACGGCGTACTTTATCTTTGTGGCTGCTGCGCGAAATGAGAGCTGTATTTCCTCCGACATTCGCGAACATGTTCTTCTAACTTGGGGCGGGATGGTGCCCGGCTTATCACCGGGGCATTGCTCCGGGGAGTAGCTGCTCAAAGCGTTCGCCACTTCTTATTTAGGATGCTACAGAAAGCATTCCAATCTTTCGTAACAGAGCCTAGCATGGGCAGCACCACGACATCAACAGATGAATAGCAGATAATGGATCATGGTTTTTATTATACAGAAGACAGCTAATAACCCCAGTGCCTGTTTTATCTCATCTCCACAGTGTGCAAGCCTTTAATCGCCGTCTCAACAGCGCCCCACAGCTAATGAAAGTTACAGCTTGTAAAGTTACTGGTCTTAAAGTTGTAGGCATTTGTGGCTTACAAGCCAGCCCAAACCTTATTTTGTATCACGTGTCCAACTCGCAACTTTCATCCTATGCATCGGCATTTCTGCGCTGTTGATTTTATTTTGTGGCTTTGGTTTTTCGTAATATCTGCTTTTCGTTCGGCTCGTCGTGTCCTTGCGCCGGCTGGAGACGTACTGGACGCCCGGGTTTTGTTGGGATGCCCACGGCCTGCTTCCTTCATGGACATTTGTTTCTTTCAGTAACAAGTTGTCTGACACATTCCAAGTTACTCGCTTTTTCTCTGTACTGTGTGCAAAATAGTGCGTTTCCTCACTGAAGCCCATGAGGCAAATCAACGACACCAAGAACGTCCGACGCCCCTTCATAAGAAACTGCAAATGCATCCATCCATCACAAAATTCCCTTTATGGGGCTTTCTTATTCTCATAATTAATTAGAACCTGAGCACCAGGAGCATATACAAGAAACTCTCAAGGATTTGTGAGGCAAACTCCTTTCAAGCACACCCTTTGCTACTTTTCAGGATGACCGGCTCTCTTGAGCCCTTTTCAATATCGCCTTTGTGAAGAGGCGTTGGCGTGCCATGGAGCGAGTACGCCCAGACGGAACTGACGACGACTATAGCACCAATCAAGAAATTAGGCGTGAAGGTAAAGTCGCCTAGGAAAGCGGATATCATGCCACTTGCAACTATGGATATTGCTATCGCCGAGTTCTTTACAATGTTGTCTTGTAAACCAAAAATGTTAGCGGACCATCGTACATGAAGCGGGGCAGTAGATAAGCACCGCATACCAGCGTATTTGATTACGTTCGCCACAAGCAGACCGCCGACTGCATTGAGCAAAACCGCACATGTCGTTGCCCAACCGTAACCAGCAAAAAAACCTCTCTCGTAAACGGCTGCACCATCATGTAGCATAACTCCAAATATAGCACAAAATATCGAACTGAAGATTGCCAACTGAATGTTTCGGACCCATAACGTCGTCGCTGACTGCTTCAATACCTTCTCCAAATATACACCTGACAACCCTGACGTGAGACAGGTGAGAGCGACGGCACTCAAGCCGGCAAATTGATCCATTGACGCTTTACTGCCGAGGGCGTATTTGCGGTTTGCCACACCCATAGGCAGCTGTGTCAGAGCCATTCCAATCGTAAGTGTTACCAGTGCGACCCATTGCTCCCATGCGAGCTTCTTATTGAGCATGATGACAGCACACATAGCAGTCGCAAGGATGCGGAGTTGCATAGTAACTATATATCACGTGGAACATACAGGTGAGCAAGTTCCGTAGACAATGCAGCACACTGAGCCTACCTTGATGGGTCGTTGCATCAATCAACGATAATGCAAAGTAATGGAGCCAATTTTGCAAGGTATAAAGTGCTGCTGGGACTGTCATCTTGATCCAAAGGGAATCGTTCCCAAATATGTCATTCGCAACGCTCTCCACGGTCGGCGTTCTCTGTTGCCAGATGTGTACAGTCAGCGATATAACAAGCTTGAGAATTTCTGCAAGCAGAACCGCTGTGGAAGCAATGGCGTGTTGTTCGGAGGACGTGCGCGACCATCGCATAACCACCACTGATACAGTGTTCTGAACGGCAAGAGCCACAAGCGCGCCGTACTTTCTGTAACCTTCAGAATATATTCAGATCAATATACACACATTAGAGACAGGCGAATGGCAACATGAACATACCATCCGCAATGGAGATGGTAGATTTTCTCATTGTAGACGTGAGGGAGATATACTTGAGAAGAGTCAAATGGTGTAAGTTTTATACTAGAAGGGAACGGGCCGTGCCAAGCGGAGCTTGTTTACCTAATAAACAATCATCACTTTGCCAAGCAACTGGGACGGCACGTGACCAGTACCGAAACGATCACTATTTCTATAAAGATATTGTGATATATCAGTGGATGGGTATATCTTAGTGTAGAGATGACAGAAAATGGCACTAGCTA